>CASHTH010001935.1:0-48506 GCA_030341885.1 Geodia barretti
AGTGGGGGTTCCTTCGGGAGACAACTACGCTCAGCTCGGCTTTCTGTCATGATAGCTGCATAAACCACCTTAGAAGCAGGTCAGGAGGTCTGTGCCATTTTTTCTAGACATCCAAAAAGCAATTCGATTCTGTCCTCACGCTGTCTTGTCGTCTACAGCAGCTGGAGGCTCCACCCCATTCTACTGAGATGGATATGTAGCTACCTAACAATCGAATCCAAAGTGTGATCAAGGGAGATTCACTTCTCTGACATTCATGCGATTCTCTGCGAGTGTCTTCCCAGGGTCAGTCCTGGGGCACTACTCTTCCTGTTGTATGTAAACGGTGCTACTGCTCTGGTTTTTCACCTGGGTCTAAACTTACACTCTATGCTGATGACCATTCTACTCTTCAATGCTCAATTATGATGATATGGGACTTCGTGCTACTACAGAGAGATGTATAAACTCCTTGTACAGTGGTCAGCCAGTAGATCTCTAACACCTTCAACCCCGAACAAATGCAAATTGTATGATTGCTGACAAGGAAAAGACACTAGCGAAATACATCTGCTCTGTGCTTACCGGACAGGATATCGCGAGGTATTTGCACTACACATACCTTGGTGTACTTAACATTGACTCTCTCTGGAGTAAGCACATCCATGAGTTTTGCTGCTCAGAGCATAACCGAAAATGCTGGTCTTCTGTGACAGCAAAACATTCTACCTGACACCATCGTCTACAAATCTTCTGCTTGCGCTTGTGTATATATCTCTCATTCGGCCATGTCTAGCATACGCATGCGTAGGTATTGGAATCTATGTACTTAAACAGACATTAAGAGAAACTGAAAAAGTTCAGAATGTTTGCCTTAAGACTCTGTGTAAAGCAATGGCCTAGAGGACAGTGCTTCGATCTGTTGTGTTGTGATTGCAATATCAGTCACCTCGACATTCGTCGTAAGTTATATCAATCTTTGTTACTATGTATAAAATGGTAAATCCCTGAGGGATTTCCCCCCAAATGTGTTTTACCAAGAGCTCTTCTCGTCACAGTCTACATACTGCTGTCTATTTTGTACAACCTTCGCCCGATACACTCGTATCTTTTCTCATTTGTGCCTAATACCTGCTCACATTGGAACAAGTTACCTCTTGATATAAGATCATCTGAAACTCTCCCATCATTCAAATCATCCTTGAAGGAATGGCTAAATATTTATAGTTAATTTTCATACACCATGTATTAGCTTTTGGCTATTGTGTATGATTATAAATTCATAAAAATACATAAAAAATAAATAAATAAAAAAATACATATAGGCACGCCGGCGCTAGGCCCACAGCTGGCCTTCGGGCTGAGCCCCCGAAGCTTGATACATAGCTATAATGCTATAGATATGTTTTGGGAGTGGCAGCAAGAATAAGTTGGCACAGCAGACGGAAAAGAGTAGAAAAGAGTTCGTCTTCCCCCTGGGAGCTGGCGACGGTCATTGGTGAGGCTGTAGCTATGACAATGACGCCTTAGGCTGCTCTATAGGTATATAGAGAGCGGTTTCCGACAAGAGATGGGCAAAAAGAGAGGCCTACAACACCTGCTGTTCCCAGGCGGTCACCCATCCAAGTACTGAGCAGGCCCGACACTGCTTAACTTCGGTGATCGGACGAGAACCGGTGCTTTCAGTGTGGTATGGTCGTAGACGTCAGGCCAACTACTCAGGTTGACATTTATAACTTGAGACTGACAGTCACGCGGGTGAAAAGCTGTCGAATTGTCCGAGGAGGGGGAGTGCTAAACTGTCTTTGGGGAAAACTGGCAAAGCGTCGGGGACTACATCCGAGGATCGGCAGATGACTGGGGGAAAACTGGCAAAGCGTCGGGGACTATATACATCCGAGGATCGGCAGATGACTGGGGGAAAACTGGCAAAGCGTCGGGGACTATATACATCCGAGGATCGATGTTCCCCCCAGTCCTCTACCTCCTCTTCAAAATTCTCCCAGCCTTCTAGGACTTGTTCCGTTGTTAGCCTAGCTCTTTTTGCCATTTCTGCATGCATATTTTATTATCATAAACGTTCTACCGAGTTACATACTATCCGCTTACCGTTCCTGTGTGAATTGCGTAGGAAGGCTGGAGTAAAACGGGGGAGTGGCACCGCAACTGCTAAGTGGGAGGGGCTGAACGGAATTCTCAGTAACCTGCTCTGGTGTGTACGTCTGCAGCAGGGAGGAGTGGCTCGTGCAGCTCCACGCTAGCTCGTTCTTTCTGTACCTCTACACAGCTGCCGTGATATCGCGTCTACTGCGTTTTCGTGCAATGCGCATAATGACGCCATATCGCGTCAACCGCGGCTAATCGGTTAAGGTCAGGCGTCTCGGCGCGTACAGGAAATCCTCCTCGGCTGTTAACTATACCAGCCTCAGAGTATCTCCTGTACCGCCTCGCCGCCTATACGTTAACTAATACGTACATACATACAGACTTAACAGTTGTGCAAGTAAGTATATATATACACACGTATTTAAATCAGTGCAAGTACATATATTTAATCAGTGCAATTCCAACATGACATACTTGTAAATGAGTCTGGTCCAAGCAGCCTTGACCCACGCCCAGTTCTCGTCCATTCCCCAGCCACCTAGAAATATAATTAAATAAAAACGTGCGATAACATAAACGTACGTAGTGAACAAAATAGGGATGACTGTGTGAAAAAAAAACATACCATGACTATGTACATACTTACATGTTTTGGGCTGGGTGTGTTTTTCCTGCCAGGTCTGGTAGTCTAAGGTAACAAAAAGTACGTATATAGCACAAACACACAAGGTCTTTCTCTCTGAGTAACGATGCCTGCAGTTTCGAACATGGCTCACTTGTGGTGGTGTGTCTTGCCCGAGTAGCGAGAACAACGCTGACCCACGTCCAAGTCCACGCCCAAGCCCTCGTCCAAGCCCCACTGATAGCTGCAATAATTCAATGCACTTCTCATTCCTCACTCATACTAACTTAATACGTACAGTTATCTGAGGTTCTTTGTCCTCTGACTCCAGCACAGTGGCGGCTTTGGTGTCCAGCACAGCGGCGGCTTTGGTGTCCAGCACAGTGGCGGCTTTGGTGTCCAGCACAGTGGCGGTTTTGGTGTCTAGCACAGTGCGGTTTTGGTGTCCAGAACAGTGGCGGCTTTGGTGTCCAACACAGTGGCAGTGTTTTTTGTTCCGGCCTCCATCATGGCCTCTGCATTAGCTGACGCTGTCCTCCCAATGTAATTCCACGAAATCGCGTATTTACATACAATACGTGGACGTTTGGGGAAGAGGTTCTTTCCAGGACGGCGCCTTCCTGCTATCTCGTGTCCGAAGGCGGTTTCTCCGATCGCGGGTCCGGTGTCGAGGTGTGAAAGTTCACCTTTCCTGCCGCTTACTGCCCAGGAATACGGCCACTTCATTGTTTTTTGCCGACATCTCTTAAATAGCTATACAGAGTTATTCGCCGGGCAGAAAGCTCACCTAGATAGTCTACTCTGCGGAGTCAGCACGTGGTCTCACATACACCTGCGCCTCATGTGACCGGCCAGTGCAAGTAGCACCTAGGTCCAGCCTCATCACCTAACCTTAGCTTAGCACCTTGTGTCCCAGAGTGAGGGGGCGGCAAGTCCGCACCATGGCGCGCACTTGTGAAAGTACGTACGTACGTATGACTACTTTGAAACACAAAATGCACAGCAGTTCAGGTTACACAACAGAAGAAAAGGTTTGAAAAAATATTGTCGGTTTTACCTCCCGTCTAAGGCATTCCTAAAGAAGAATACTTATTTAGTATATTATACTTATTCATGTGCAGAAAACTTTTGATTTAAACATGAGGTTGCTCAGAGACATGTAACGCAGTGTATGCAGGTATGTATAGGTATATATCTACATAAAATAACCACAAACCTTCAAGTCGTACCACATATTTTCGATAGGATTTGCATCTGGTGATTCTGGTGTCGGCAAAGAAAGTTTGTGCTCGCTATGAGGTATGCTTCAGATCATTGTCCTGCATAAATCTGTGGCTTTGCGGATAGACTTCCTATATAAATGGCACCAGGTATCCATCTAAAATCTGACAGTAGAGTTCAGTGTCCATTATTCCTTCAAATATGCAGGCATTGGTGGCTCCGTTCCAGCTTATACCAGCTCAGACATGTACCTTTACTGGGTGTTTGGGGCGGGGTTTGTAACGCGGTTTTTGACCTTTCTTCCTGCAGCAAAAGCGGCGGTGGGTTTCCATTTGAACCGAGGTTTCGTCAGTCCATATAACGTGTGAAATTCAGCACCGAGGTGTTCCTGCGCCCAGTCAAGCCATTTCTTTCGGTTCTCTGCGCGGATGAGTTGGCAGTAGGCCATGCCACGCGTGTCCAGCAGAGTAAACGACGCCCTTTTAGCGCGGTAGATAACGACACCGAAACTCCAGCTCCTAGTAAGTCGGTTACCAACTCTCTGGCCGTGGTTTCATCATCTTGCATCATAGCGGCATCGATTTTCTGCAGAGCTACATCGGTAAGCTTGGTCGGTCTGCCAGATTTAGGTAGCGGTGTTATCGTCTCCTGCACCTTGAAGTGACCTTCCAGACGCCACACCGTCTGAGTTCGAATACCTTCCTGCGTCAAGGCGGTCACAACTTCTGCCAGCAACTGCCGAATACGTTCCCTAGAGAGACGCGGTCCTTCTCGTTGGCTGTTTTCCATGACCACAACGTACGCATGTACTTGTGCATGTGATAGTACGTATGTACATATAAAGTACGCACCTCCGCCATTCCGCCTACCATTCCGCCTACCATTCCGCTGTTGTCCCCCGCTTCGGTCGGCTCCGCGTACGCGAGGAATTCCGACTTTACGCGCGTAGATTACGATATTCCACAGTTGCTGTAAATCTTCTGCGGAATTTATACTGGCGTCCCACTAAGTGGAGCACCGCATTCCTGCGGAATGTTGCATTTATTCGTATGTAATGCACTCACATCGGATATCCGTTTGCTGTGGTACTTTCTACCTTCTTTGGGCTGTTTTCTTATATATAATGCACCCACATTGGATATCCGCTTTGGTAACTCCTTTGGACTGTTTTGTTAGTCATATATAATGCACTCACATCCGGCGAACTGCGCATGCACGGTACCGGTAATTGATGGGCTGGGCTATTAGTACGCGTTTACTCGTGGTCTCCCACTAGTAGCTCGCGGAGAGTCTGACACGGGGTAGCAGATAGCAGACCCGCTTAACGTAAGCCTGTTCTAATTAGCATATTGCCGTTTTTGCTCGTGTTTCACGCCGTAACTCCTGAACACAGCAGTTTCATAGAAAACCCCACATACTTTTCGACTTTTATCCGACGCTGAATATGTGGTATCGTCTGTGGAGTGATTGATTGCTTGTGAAGTGAGATAGCACTCGGACAGACAGACACACACAACTACCGGCGCATGTGCGCCGAGGGTCATACCCAAACGAAAACAGGTACAAAAAAGTGAGCGTACCCAAACGAGATCTGGGTACCCAAACAAAACAGGGTGCATACCCAAATGAAAACTGGGTACCCCAAAAAAAGTGTGCATACCCGAATGAGAACTGGGTACCATAATAGAAAGTGTGTGTACCCAAATGGAACTGGGTACCCAAATTAAAAGGTGTGCGTGCCCGAATGAAAACTGGGTACCTAAATAAAAAAGTGTGTGTACCCGAATGAGAACTGGGTACCCAAAAAAAGTGTGTGTACCTAACATGAGAACTGGTACCCAACAAAAAGTGTGTATATACCCAAATGCACATATTGCGACTTGGTGTGCGTAATTTTGAGACCAAACTACCCCCATATCCGAGCATCGCGGTCATGGGGTCGCACCTCGCGTCTTTGCTATGTGTGTTAGGAACAGCGGATTTCCACCGCTCCTGCAAAAAAGGTAAGGGAAAGGCTCTAGTTTTTCAAAAACCCAATGTCCCACGAGCAGCCCATATTCAGCTATTTACACGCATATCTCGAAATATTTTGCTAAAGTGCTAACCCTCGGGAAATGACATGTTAGGTACCAATTTCATGCATCAAAAACTACTTGCGACATGACACTAATGGGCCAAGAGTGTCATTTACTAACAGTCTCTAGAATGCAGTCGTTTCAGGAAAATCACTTTTTTTAATTATTCACGTTGTTCTGAACCCGTTTGTATAGCATAATTATAGGCTGCCTCGTAGCCTGTAGTGCGAGAACAGGCGTCAACAGACAGACAAACACACAGACCAAGAACTGTAACCCTCACTGCGCATGTGCACCGACGGTTAATAATAACTAGTGCTTGTTACATAATGTACAACTTACAAGACACTTTGCTCTCCCGGATATTGATGGTTTCACCATACCACAGTTTATGTAACAATTCACTGAAGGAAAAAAATGCAGAAACAGGGCAAAAAAATAAAGAATACCACTAAATATGTAGCCCATTTTAGTGATCAATAATGAACCTAAATTGGCCATATGAGCAAATTTTCTACGTTGAAGCCTTCAAACGCATGCGCTGAAATCTGTGCATCAAAAAGCAATCGCTACACACAGGCATGGAAAATCACACGTTTGAGTGAGGACTAGAGCATTCGTGGAGTTGACAATTGTTGATTTCTACACTCTGCGAGAATTGGAAATGGTCCACAGCCTGACGAGGGGCTCAATTAATGTTCAGCTAGCTTGTACGTACAAAGTGGGAGGTGGTGCAGCCCCAGCCAAATTCTGCCAGCAGCCATTATACGTAAGGAGAATTACTCAATACTAACCCCAGCTACAAAGCCTACATATTGAAAGACATGGCCTTCCCAGACTACATACATATAAAGCACCAAAGGGAAGAAAATTCTGTTAAACCAGTTGCAGGAACCATAGACAGGGAGAGGGGCATAAATAGAGGATATTCGCTGCCATTCACAATGAACTCAGTCTTAACCAATTAGATAGAATATTAAAGAACCACAGGAACAGAAGAGCTTTATCAGCCTTTGGAGGTGAAGATGCAAGACCTGTTCTGATGGGGTTAGAGAAGTATAAAGAGTTCAGATATCCATGCAAAGCCCTAATGGACAAGAAGGTGATAGCCTACAAAGTGTACTACCCATCAGAATGACCCCTGATCCGCCCTCACACCTTTCCATAAAACATGCCCTCACATCAGAAGACAACACACAGAAAGAACCCCATCAAAATCAATAGACTCAATGATATTTAACGAAAAAACCTACAAGCTATGCAGCTGACCCATATGGACATGAAAAGAATAAGGAAAAGGATTCTATTCCAAGAACAGGAAGAACAAGACACAAAAAGGATGAAAATGTGGTCAGAATCACTAACTATCAAGAGTGGAGGTCCCTAACAGAGTTGGCAGACTGGATGGAAAAGAGACTAACAGCCCTCTATAACAATGTAACAAAATTTTACTTAATCAAATAGCAGTGGGTAGACTGCAGAAGAGCAAGATGTTATGGATATACGCAGAACCCCATGTTGGCAAAACAACTCCAGCGAGACTTATTAAGAAAATGTGTCAAGGGAGAACAGTTGAACTACGTACCTAAAACCTTTGGAGCAAAGTCTGGGGAGGACATAATTATGGTTAGAAGACGAATGGACCCATTATAAAATGGAAAGGCTCCCTGCAGACACATTTAAAAATAACAGAGGGTGACCCTGATGTTGTAACTCCCGTTAAATATAAAGAACAGGAAAAAAACAAGAAAATGCACATCATATTATGACAAATGACAAACTATGCAAATACGTAAGGTGTTTGAGACCAATCTTTCAGAAATTAGAATGAAGGAAGCAGATGTAAAATTTTGCTACTTCCATAAGAAGGCAACCCAATCGTATTCAATTGTTTCCAATGTACCTTCTCTGTGCGGATGAGTTGGCAATAGGCCGTGCCACGCCGTGTCCAGCAGAGTAAACGACGCCCTTTTAGCGCGGTAGATAACGACACCGAAACTCCAGCTCCTAGTAAGTCGGTTACCAAACTCTCTGGCCGTGGTTTCATCATCTTGATCATAGCGGCATCGATTTTCTGCAGAGCTACATCAGTAAGCTTGGTCGGTCTGCCAGATTTAGGTAGCGGTGTTATCGTCTCCTGCATCTTGAAGTGACCTTCCAGACGCTACACCGTCTGAGTTCGAATACCTTCCTGCGTCAAGGCGGTCACAACTTGACAACTGGTATACCCTTCTGCCAGCAACTGCCGAATACGTTCCCTAGCATACATAGAGAGACGCGGTCTTTGTCGGCGGCTGTTTCCCATAACCTGCAGGTACATACGTACCTGCGCATGTGCGCCATAGATATTATTTTACGTACGTACATAAAGTGCGCACCTCCGCTGTTCTCGCATACGTACCATTCCGCTGTTGTCCCGGCCGTTCTGCGTACGCGAGGAATTCCGACTTTACGCGCGTAGATTACGATATTCCACAGTGGCTGTAAATCTTCTGCAGAAATTTATACAGGCGTCCCACTATGTGGAAAACCGTATTCCTGCGGAATGTTGCATTTATTCCGTAACCCTTATCTGATTAAAAGCTTAGTGGAATATCATGTCATTGAAGTAACTCTCGTGTCAATTAAATGGGGCAGAAGACGATAGACTGAAAGTGGAGGGACGGGGCCAAATGGTACTGACACTCAATATCACGAGAGTGCTGGGATTTGTGGCAAGTCTAGAAAAGCAACCTTTTTTTTCCAGATATCCAAGTTTTTTCCCCATATTATCTAGTACTCTTCTGTCTACTGCCCATGTTTTTTAATGGAACTTACAGAGGATGTCTCCTCCACTCAAGCCATGAATTTCTCCTGTCCAGCTGTTTTACGACCTGCTTCACTTCCAGTTCATCCTTTTGAAGGATTGGGAATCTGAACAACCCACAATACGCTGTTTTCTGTCGTTTGTTTGATAGACAAGTGCAAAGCGAAATGAAGTCTGCTATCAGCTTCTAAACCCTCTACTTCGTAGGGTTGCCCACAGCGCAGCGCAAATACCGGTACCGGGAGAGCAGCAAATAGTATACACCACCTCACTCAATTACAGAAGTACAGACGGAGGAGCGGGGAAGCCAACGAAGAAGACAACCGCAGGTGGACTTCGCGTTGTCTGCGCACGTCGAGAATGATGTGCTGTATTGTGTGCCAGTGGAGTCCAAGAAGAAGGTCGAGACAAAGGACATGGTGCAACTGTCGGACTACCAAGCGGCTTTGGGGGCTTGATGAGAAAGTACGTAAGTGTTGGGATTCTAGTGGATGAACACTGTGTTCGGTTTACATTCAGCCCTTGGTGCTTTGAAGATGAAGTTCCTGTACCTGTCACCATCGTCTCACCTGTTCTGGAATGGAGGCATGGACCAGTGATATCTCAAGCGACCAGCACTGCGCTATGCCTCATGCCAACACTCATCATTCAGCGACTGCCCATTAAAGATGATCGAGGTGCAGCTGCATTTGGGGGACACACCCGAGAGAAGGCCATGAAACAGGAGGGGAGAGAGGTGCAGCTTCCTCTTTCTCGAGAGGGAGTTCCCTATAACCTTATAGTTGAAATGGAAGAGCTGAAAGCTGAAGTGGCCATCCTGAAGCAGGGGGCTTGCATGGGGTCCCCGTGCCCCCCTTCTGTGTGCCTCCCCAAGGAGATGGAGTGCTAGCACCCCCACACGGGGCTCGAGGAAGAGAGACTGGGCAGAGATCTGAAAATGTGTTACCATGAATTATGCACATTTTATGTTGCTTTCTATTATGTAACCCTGTAGTACACGAGGCATGGACTAGTGATACAACTCTGAGCTACCTACACTGCGCCGCGCTGACTGCCCATCTACAGTGATCTAGCTACAATAGTTGTGCATATTATAGTGAGTTTCTCCCTCATTATAGGACAGCCTTGGCATTGGGTCGGGCCACTCAAAATGACAAATAGCTACATACCCCAGTATCTGCACGTCAGAATAATTGTATTGAGCCATCCCCACTTGTCCCTTCCAAGAACTCATTCGAGAAGAATCCTGGCTGTACTTCCTCTTTGTAGAGCTGACTAAGGAGCTGACTCAGGAGCTGTTGGTGTAAGGATCCCCTATCTTATCTAGTGGGAGAAAAGGGTGGTAGTGTGTAGATGTGACTAGACCCAGGACTCTGCTCAGGCAATGCCTCCATTCTGAAATTGTTGTTTATTCTCAGACATTCTAGGGGAGAACCCTTATATTCTACCATATCCACTTTGCATGTTTCCGTCTACTATCGAAAAAGGTAAATTCATGCCGAACCCCTAATTCTGGAGGACGAATTCAGGTGTGGAGCTCTCTGTAGGACAAACTGCAGCGTGGAACCCTCTGTAGGACGAGCTGTGGCATGGAACTCTCTGAATAGCTGTAGCATGGAGCTCTGCGTATGCATGTGTGATAGTGTGAGGTGATAAGGCTTGCCTTAGATCGTATGCAAGACGAGAGAGGAAGAGTGTGTGTTTGTGTATGTTTAGTATGAACAACAATGCCTGGGCCAAGGTCGGAAAGTAGGAAACCACTCCAAATTCTGTTGCTGTTGGGCAGGGCACAAAGAAAAAAAGCCAGTAGTACTTTTCACTACTCATCCCCCCAACGCCCAGAGTCTGTAAATTATGTCGAGGTTTGCCTTTGCCTTGTGTTGTAGATTTGAGCCCCTGCCTGCTGAGCTGCCCTGGTAGCTCAATGGGTAAGAGCACTCTGCCTAGACTGCAGAGTGTCGTGGGTTACCAACATGCCATGAACCACAGCTACAAGGCTAACATACTGAGCCCTCTGCTTTGCCTTGCCTGCAATAGTATCTTTAGTGTATTCAGTGTAGTTACTAAGAACAACCCCATGCCTTCCCACCCAATGTACCATGGGAAGAGTAGGACAGACTGGGAAAATTCCCAACCTGTACCACTCTCGTACCTGCATCTTACTGTCCATCCCATCCAAAGAGACTGGATCAGCCCAAGAAAGCAGGTAAATCGCTGTCTGTCTGCAAGAGCCGTCTTAGAGCGCTTATATGCGGTTTCAGATGATAACGCTACACTTCCGCATGCGCTAGTGTTGGTGTCCGGCGTCTCCTACCCAACGTCTACCTCACGTGATGTTTTCAGACCAGGCCTTCCCCGCTTTTAACTATTTATATAGCGGGAGGACTCCTCAGCTGGTCCCGCGTCATTAGTAAAGTCATATATACAAACAAATGGAAAATGGGGTAGGTACAGATCATGTACCAAAGGGGCAAAAAAGCACTACATCTTCTCAAACACAATGAGGGAGGTTCAAACAGGGACAGTGGGGAAAATGTACGTGACATTGTCCAATGCAGCCAGCCAGCCAGCAGAGATGAGAAAGTCAAACGAATTGGCCTGTATACTACAAGGAACATAAGCAGGATGCTATAAAAGGAGTTTGGCTGTCATACATTGGTGCACAAGAAGAGCCAGTTGGTGTGCTGATGCAGCAAGTTGTACATGGAACTTGTTGTGGTTGGTATTCATCTCTTAGCTTGTGTGCTATACACATGTTATTTCATGTACGGTAAAGGCTATCTCCCTCTTTTCCTTCTTCTCTTACTCCCTTCGCTTTGCCTCTCTCTCGGAACGATCGGTACGCTCCCTCGCGATTTCGCGGCTCTGCGTTTCTCTGAGACTGAGTTTTGGCATTGAGCAGGGGGTCTGCCAGCCAAAGTTTAAGTCCATCACTGAAGAGATAGTCGTGTTGGCTGCTCTGTCTGTGTCTACTCAGATGTGTAGGCACGTGGCGTTCGACAGTCGTCCCTTCGGCGACTTCGAACGCCGTCGCTTGGTTGTTGCCGGTGGTGCTGACGACCTCTCTTGTACTTGCTGCTGGCTGCCCGGTCTCTGTCTGCGTTCTGTGCTGGCCAGTGTCGTCGTGTGCCTGATCGGGTTGCCCGTTTGCCCATGTAGGCTCGGAGCATCGTCCCGATCGCAGCTCACCGCGGCTCCCCGCTGTTGAAACGGAGACGCGGTCCCAGTCGACGTCCCTCGTTGCCTGGGACTCATCTCTGGTTTCTCCGATGCCCGAGGAGGAGTTTCACACTTGTGCACGAGGAAGTCAACCCGTGACTCCCGTACTCCATGTCGTTAGGTATATATATTCTCTGAGGTCTATAAGAGTAAAATAACCCCAAAACAGAATTTCACTGAAGTAGTGTCGTATTGTCAGTTTACACATAATTCATTCCAGCAACTTATGGTCCATTTTAGTGTTAGTGTTTCAGGCTTGCTAGCCCTCATCAGCAGAGCATAGGAACTCTCCTCTCCAGGCATTAGAGTTTATAAAGGCTACCAGTAGTGCAGCACTTGGTTTATGGATTCATACCAACAAGGCTTTACCACTGACATGTGCTGACCTATCCCAGACAGTTATGGTTTAGTCTCCATGTACAAGCCGAAACTCGATTTGACACGGTGGATTGGGTTGCACATTTGGGTGCAAGTGATGTGTAGGATTTGGCAGTCCCGCTGCACAGCATAGGTCCATCCCCGACCACCTGCAATGCTGGTGCAGATTACTGGGCCATCAGCTCATCCTCTGGGTGCATAGTCGAAGCAGAAGCAGCTGCATCCTCGAGAATATTGCCAGGGTAAAGCTCCTGCAGGTATGAATCTCTGGACTCTGCCATGAGAAATATCAACATGAAATGTAAGCTGCGAGGATTGCTAATCCAGACCTGATTCTCTGCAGCAGTATTGAAAGGGTAGCCATTGGGGACATGAGTGGGATGACTCCTGAAGGTGTACCGACTGGTAACGTTGATGCCGCCCCTGGTTGTGGTCCCAACTGGTGCTGCTGTCATGTTCTGGTTAATGAAGCCTAGTTTTGTGGACTATCATAATGACACTTGAACATGTATATAGCTAGCAGTAGTAGACTAGCAGTTGAAACATTCTGGTCTCATTCTGCTACAGTGGGATCAAAGGAGGATCGGCGGGGTCCCTTCTCTTGCAGCTTCTTTACTGATGAGATACGAATTGACCAGGAAACAACATTTCCTTTGTTGGTGGCAGAGAGCAGGAGAAGGAGAGCAGTCTTCATCTTCACTCAGTTGATTCCCTTGCTTCTGTTCCACCTTAAGTTGTAGTAGGAAGTTGCTTGGTGTACCTCGATGGTCCTACTGGAACGTCAGTGCCTCTTTTAAACTCCGCAGCTTCTACATGCACGTTGCATAGATTAGATTTCTATTTGGGTACCTACCTGAGTTTATGTTTGTTGGCAAAGGAAATTGAGTGCTTGCGGTAGTTATTGGCGAGCGGGAGCGTCCAAACGGCGCGATTTTTCTATGGCGAGCGGGAACGAGCCAACCTAGTCGTCGCAACTGGGCCGATTTTACTATATTTATTTATTTATTTATCGTTGGTATGTCGTGTTAATGCGCAGTGCGCGGCTTTGTAAGCGCTTCTTTTTATCCGAAACTATTTCCAAATTCTTTACACATTTTCACAACACGGTGCCTCTCGGAAGGTACTGCGCCGATCAATCTAGCCAGCGAGAGAGAACTTTCCTCTATTCGACGGCATGCGCTAACCAACCTCGGTGACTGACCGAGGCTGTATATACCTCTTCACAATCTTCATGGTTCCAAGGTGCAACTTGCAAATACGCTATGATTGCTCGTGCACATACTGCTGCATGCCAGCTCGGGTGGACCACGACTGACGAGCTGAAAGCGTAAGGTAAGTACCGTCTGCTCACCTGCTCACCGTTCTGCCATGTACAATACACGTGTAACGGCGACAGGTAGGTCTGTGTTGCTGAAAGGAAAGCTGTGCGCTGATGGCACATTATGCAGCCCGAACATCGCAGGCAAATCCCAAGTTGGGTCTGCTCCCGCTCGCCAACAATGTTCAACATTCCACTACTATAGACCGACTGTACGTCATGTAAGTGTGCATGCGCGGCTTCGTTACGCGCTTCTTCTTATCCGAAATCATTTCCTTTTTTTCACATGTGCTACCTGCGCATGCGTCAGGATAACGTGCCTCTACACGCTGCTATGATGGCTCGTGCAGAGAGTCATTGTGTGCTCGCTCCCGCTCGCAAAAAATGCCATGCATTCGCCTACTAGTATGTTTTTGTCTTGATAGTTGGCGAGAGGGAGCGACCATGCAACCTAGTGATATATATATCGTTGGTACGTCGTGTAAGTGTGCATGTGCGGCTTCTTACGCCCTTCTATTTATCTGAAATCATTTTCAAATACAGTGGGACCAGCATTTGTAACCGGCGAGAAAGGTGCAGAGTTGAGAGACGCAAACTCTCGCACAAACTGCAAAGAAGAGGCAGAATGTAATGCAGCATAAAATTATGGCTTTAGGAAACCTAAATTAGAGGAGGTTATTGGGGAGGGTACATTTGGAACTGTTCATCGGGCTGTTTGGATAGGCACAGTTGTTGCGGCCAAAGTCATCAACATACCAGCAGGAAGCGAAAGCACTGTGCAGAAGGAGATGTGTAGTCATGTGCAAGTATGTACACTATAACCAGGCAGGAAACATAAACCAATGTTCTTGATGCAGGGCAATTCAACACCCAAATATCCTACATGTTCTTGGCTCTGTTCTGTTGGATAGAAAGATTGCTATACTGAGTAATCCTGTTCAGGGAGGGAACCTTCAAGATCTCATTCTGAACTCCTTTGACAAGGTATATAGCTAACTACTGTTTTTGGATCCTCAAAAGGTTTATGCAAAGGAAACCAATAGCTCAAGCTATCGCCTTTCTTCACAGCAACATACCAAGAATTGTTCACCTTCGATGTGAAACCAGCAAATGTATTGGTGAGTGTATGTCACAGCCTCGAAAAGGTCGTTGAAGATATCTTTGTTGGCCATTCTTCAGCTCTGGCGCCCACTTTACACAACACGTCCTTCTGGGGTAACTTTTTGCACACACTGCAGTTCGAACTCTCAGGGGGCTTGATGAAGGTAAATTCCGACAACCTACATGGACCGGCTCTAAGACCTATCAGCCATACATGTTCATGCACACTGAAACAGTGTACGTCATATAACAACTTAGAGCATTTCTGTCCTCTTCTTACATGAGGCCTGGGTATACTGCAGAGCACCTGCCTGCACGCTCGTCGTTATGCGCGCACAGGAAAGTAAACACATCCAGCTGTTGCGCCATTGCCGCTCGCATTCAATTGTGCGATCGATTGAGAGGTTCGATATGGCGTCCCCACAAGGCGGTGAGTTTAAATAGTTTATTTTTGTACGCTAATATCATACCCTAACAGAATTTGACATGAGGTAGTCGCGGGAAAAACATTATTGAATTGAATTGAGGAATGAAAATATTTTTCTGCGTGTGAAGCGAGCAGTTCAATATTTTGGGTGCTTTGGATGGCGTGCGTTTAAAACTACGGTGTGTGCAGTGACCGGCAGTGCAAGTTGTAGAGAAAATTCTAGACTAGGTAGGCCCACTTCGCACACCAAAAATACACATATGGAGTACCGTTTACTAAAATTAAGCCACCCATAATTACAGAACAACACCTTAGGGTGGGCCATCACCCACACAGGGTACACTGTACATGGACTTTCCCTTCCATAGCAGCTGTATAAGCGAAGATGGTGCAAATACAGAAGATAAATGCAGAAAAAAGAGAGAGAGATCGAAGGGACACTGCGTGCAGATTTTAAAACATGAGGCTTATGGAGATATAAGATTGTCTTTCACATAAGAGACATAGGCAGTGAAATAAAGTTCCGATGGAGTTGTCCGACATAGCTGCCGACGTCTCTCTGCAGCTTCATTAGTTAAGCTCTGGTAGAGGAGAGTAGGTAGTTATTGTAATGATGTGGTACACCGGCCAGTTAAAAGAAAAAGCCCTTAGGTCAACAACTCAGCTGAGATTTACATATTAAGGCAGTGATACAGAGCCTTCCACATACAAATGCCATCTATCACACGGACTATGATTTTTAGAATTATATTGGATCAGTGTTGAAGTTAAGAAGGAAGACAGGCTCTTATAAGCAATTGACACAGACCTCGTTGAAATGTGCACAAAAAACATCTCAATGGGGTGGCAATAACATGGACTAAGTGAATATCCTACCATTGCATCGGTGCTACTGTACATACAGAAAAGGAATTTAAACATGACACAGGTCACAGTATTAGAGTAGGCTATATTTCATCTGCTCAAGAACTGTCTTTACTACCTGCATATAACAGTAGGGTGGCCAGAGGAAATAGCACTAAGCAGACAGTAGGCATGAAAGACTACCCTGGCCTAGGAGCCTTACTCTGACACCGGATACAGTGAGTGTAATTTAATTTATTACTGGTGCTTTGCACTTAATCATCAGCAAAAGGTGACCTGTGTGAAATGTGTAATCAAGGTGTACCTATCTTTGGGACATTTTAACACAATCATGCTCGTTATTGCGCATGCGTGCACATACCGTTTAATCACAATTTTCCGCACGGTCAATTTGCGCATGCTATACGCGTACTGTTTCACGTTTTTATACACTACTGGAGCTTTACTCTGGAGTCTGTAATCCACTAGTGTAGTAAAGTAGCGGAACAATTGTGGGCCATGAGTGCTATCCCTACTCATAAATTCAAAGTATTCTTAAGCTAAGAAACAGTTGGAAGGTAAAAATACCCCAGTAAATCTCCTTGTTTTCTTTCGGGTTCTCCGGGGATAGGAAGGTCTCGTCCCCACTGGGAGCTTGTGTTTCCTGCCACGCTTCCTCACAGTGGAATCAATAACGACTCTGGTTGTGGTGTCAGTGAAGGTGTCCTCCATTAGGAGAGAGCTGCGCTCCAGAACAGCCACATAGGGTTTGGAGTCGCTGCGGGGCAGACCCTCAGGCACAGCAGACGGAGAGGGGACCCTATAATCCGAAGGTGATCAGTTTAGAACATCGTTACCAGATAGACCAGAGGGCTGTCCAGAGAAGGCTGGTGCTGCTAGAGATTTAGACACACTTCTCAATGGTAGTAGTTGGATGGATGTCGCGAGATGAAAAGTTTGTCTAGTCACATAGACCTCAGTGACTCAGAGGTCAGTCACATAGAGCTCATCAACATCCACTGAATGTTACAGGGTGTTGCTACTTACAGGTGTTGAAGGGGACTTTACAATGTATTTTACAGTCTCTTGAGTAAAACAATCCAAATTGCGTAGGCCAGCAAGAAACCTTGGCACTACCTTTAACCTGCCTTCTTTCTTACCGCCATCGCTCTTACTCTAATATTGCAGCTGTTGTTCTTGGTGGCATTGCACACACAATCATGTCTACGTGCGATTTTCATGCGAAAATACAGATGAATTAATGTGTTGATTTTGTAAGAGATAATGTGCGTTTAGAGTTCTATACGTGATTTATTGGAATGAGGGGTGTGGCCGAGAGACTACAACCCGAGTTCCAATAGAACTCTAAACACACATTATGTGTTTTATTGTGACTTTGTAGCAGTCTAGCAGTCGTCGACCTCCAGCAGCGAGAGAAAGCTGACGGTGTAGAATAAAGTGCATGCTGTTCGGTAAGATTGCGCACGCGTACGCCGCATCGTACAGCAATCCGATTGGACAGTTGCGCCATTTCCATATAAGGGCAGGAATCGCTCACTGGTCGTGGCTAAGGTGTATCCAATGCAGCAGCAATCTGATTAGTGTGTTGCTTTGCAACAATCGTGACGTAAACCGATTTTATATAAGGCTGAAAAAAGGCGCCAAGAAGCAGTTCGAGCGATGGGGGACGAACCGGCAGTGTCGCCGTCTCTTCTCAGACCCCTCGAGAATTTTCCCCAGTGCTACGATAGAGCTTTTTGGTTTGGGAGTCTCTGAGCTGCTAGGCGAGCCTCTTTCGACAAAGAGGCTTCATCTCAGCGAGCTCCGGAATACCCTGGATACCGTATGTATCCAGTTAAGGAAGGAGGGTATTGGCGCCGAGATTTCTCATGCCCCAGTGGTATTATATGAACACGAGATGATGATGTGGAAGAGCGGCGTATTGGGGTTTGAACCACCAGAAGCACTATTTCGTGCAGTGCTCATGACAGTTGGAATGTATTTCAGCCTAAGGGGAGGGCAGGAAAATTATGATTTGAAAGTCGATCAGTTCAAGCGGGATCCAGCGGTAGGTTATTCTAAAGAAACGCAAAATGCATTATAGATATGTTGAGAATGGCTCGAAGAACTATCAAAGGCGTTTTTCAGAATGTAACAAAAGCAACAGAATAGTGAAAGTTTTGCTGAGCCGGAGTCGGACAAATGTCCAGTGCGTATCTTGGATAGTTACCTCTCTAAACTCCCTAAAAACCCACCTGCCTTCTACCTTCAGTGGCTTTCTCGAGTTCCTGAAAGTCCTATTCAGCCATGGTACAAGAGAGTGCGTATGGGGATCAATCCATTGAAGAAACTGATGCCCATTACTATATCCGAACATGCTGTTCGCTACACTAATCACAGCCTCAGGGCTACAGCTGCTACTCGAAAGTTTGCTTCTGGAATTGCAGAAAAGGT
The DNA here is from genome assembly GCA_030341885.1 of Geodia barretti. Taxonomy (NCBI): domain Eukaryota; kingdom Metazoa; phylum Porifera; class Demospongiae; order Tetractinellida; family Geodiidae; genus Geodia; species Geodia barretti. The sequence goes on from CASHTH010001935.1 coordinate 18,550, forward strand.
TGTTGGCGAAGTGACTGGACATAGGAGCCTGAAAGCTCTACGTACTTAAGAACGCACACTGAGGACCAGCAACGTGCTGCAAGTCTGGCCATCTCGAATGTTGCCCTTGCGGAGTGTAAGGATGAGATTAAGAAAGGTCCACCAGCAACTTCCACAAATCAGTGGAAACTTGTCTAACTGTACTTTCAACTTCAACTTTGGAGTCATGTAGTCTTGGTCTTCACTGTACTCCCCTGTATATGATGCCTGTTCTTTTATTGAACGTTCAATATTGGTCATATTGAACTCGTGCTATATACAATACGGGAAATAAAAGTATGCGCGGCTCTTTTGATCCACCCATGCAAGTCACAATAAGTTCTATTAACGTTTACGTGCTTTTCATGCGAAAATACACGTGAATTAATGTGTTGCTTTTTTAGTGGGTCTAGGCATTTCACAACATATTTCTTTATATCTCCATTTAGCTTTATGAAGGATCATTGCGACAGCTATCAGGGAGCTCATCAAGCCTTGAAGAATGATGAGCACATGGAGCACATGTGATTTTGCGATCCTATATACTTCATTGTTGTCCATCAATAGCTCCACTCCATGAATCATGACCAAATGTGTAATTGTGGCTCATTCCTCGCCATGTTGGCAACTGTGCTACCACCAGGTGTGTAATGAGGGTAAGGGTGTAATGAGTGGAATTACAGGTGGGTTTGTTGCAGCGTAATACGGACCCTTATCCCACATATTATCATTCTTTCTTGGTGCACCACAGGCATTATATTTACAGGGTGGTTCAACTCTAACCGAACCTCCTCCAACCACTGAGCTCCAGAGGGAACAAGGATCATAGGGTAATTCCTCATGATGTTCGGGGTGGTTCAACTTATCACAACCTGTTCGAACCGTAGTAAAACACAGGCAGCCACATGGCATAGCGTATATATACACTTTCCGCATTGAAACAGTTAACTCTTTGGGGTCCACATTACGGGCGCAATTGCCTATGTAATCCGGAATATAGGTAACGTTTTAGCCTACTTCAGCAGAGTGAATAGGCGGCTCCGCGTCGGTCTGAGGTCCGCTTAGGTCTTAGGTACGCGGTACGCGTAGGTCTTAGGTCATAGGTACGAGGTCACGTGACATCATAATGCGCATGCACGCAGATCGCGACGGTCTTAGGTACTAGGTCGATCGAAGGTGCGAGGTAAACGCGCTTGCCAGAATCCGTGGAGAAGACGTCTCAGCTTCTGTCTCACCTTCTGAAATGTCGAGATCGCATCATTTCCGCGGCATCGTACAGTATGCCGAGCAGTTGATGGACATTGCGGAGGGACGGCCCGCGTTCACTGGGAGAGGCCAAACACCGTGGAATAAAGAAGTCTCGGCAGCGATCGCCTCAATCAAGAAGTGCCGACAGGGTTCTTTTTTCAAGCCTTCCGCGAACAAGCCGTGTTCGTGCGGTTGGCATACAAAAGCGGCTGCCAGGAAGAAGGCGAGGCAGGCACAGTCGGACGCTTCTGCTTCGTCCCTGCCCCGTTCTACTACTTCTTCCAGCACCACTGCATCCACCAGCAGCACAACTTCTTCTACAGACCAACCTCAGGTTGGAGCTGGACCAGTCCCTCCCAAGTTCGACAGGAGTGAGTCGAGGGCGAGGCAGGCACAGTCGGACGCTTCTGCTTCGTCCCTGCCCACCCGTTCTAATACTTCTTCCAGCACCGCTGCATCCACCAGCAGCACAACTTCTTCTACAGACCAACCTCAGGTTGGAGCTGGACCAGTCCCTCCCAAGTTTGACAGGAGTGACTTTCAATCGCCTACCATCAGTGAGTTGAGGGCGATCGGCATCGGGACTAAAACCTCTCCGGGTAAGCTGGATCTGCTGGTCTATTGCCCACTGATGGGCAGGTGTCCTCACTGCAAGTCTGCACTGATAACAGCGAACTCAGTTGGCTAGCGGAAGTTGTGCTACGCCATCTCTTGGCCCAAGACCATCGTTGGAGTGGACATGAGATGCGGCAAATGTAAGAAGCACTTCATGACCCACGACACGAACTACGTGGACGCCCTCCCTTCAGAGGAGCAGGTCAAGCGGGAGTTTGTCACCGTCAAGGGCAATGGAAGCCACATTTCCCTGCTCCGCTTGCTTCGATCAGGTTTGACTGTGGCCCAAGTGGAGCGGTATGTCGAGGATGAAGTCTGGGAGCACTACCTCCTGCTGAAGGCAAAGTACATCGAGCTTTGGGACAAGGTATTTACTAAATATAGAATATCTGACTTGTTACTGCCGTAGGTAACTATTGTCATCAAATGAAATTTGTTTCCTCTGTTTTGTTTCTTTGTTTTGATATCTAGGTGGATGCTATGCGTGGTGTTGGCAAGGTGAACGTGGCTCCCCGCGATGCTTTTCCTCCATTCCCTCCCCATTATGTTCCGCACAGACCGCACCTCACGGCAATGTTCGTCAGGGACTACTGGGAGAACAAGTCACACATCATGCGTGAGCTGCGCACCATTGTCAACGATCACAGTCTCGCAGTCGACCACCAGCGCAAGGTTGTCAAGAGTACCCTTGGTGGTGACATATTGGGCCACGGTGGGCAGACGTTCACCATATGTGGTGACTTTGGTCTGATCTGTGGAGTGTACGTAGTGCCCGACACAGCACTCTCCTGGGTGAAGTAGGCGATGTCCGAAGTAATCGACCGACACGAGTCAGCGGGAGTGGAGGTACCCCGGTCTTTGTACATGGACTGTGGATGCTGCAGTGGCAAGGCGGGGCTCTCTTCAGTCCACCTTGAGCGACACGGGCACAAGTGTGGCAGCCTTGTGGCGGTCGATCTTTTCCGTCAAGCTTGATGCCATGCATTTGATGCTACGCATTGGGCGGGAAATGAATGCCGAGCACCCCCGTCGCAAGAAGCTCCTCATTGACCTGAGCCACGCAATCTTCGTCCAACATGAGGGTGATCGACAGCGGTTGATGAAGGCAAGGGAAGCTGCTGGACTTGAAGGACCGCCGACACGTACCGAGAGGGTGAAATTCATCCGCCGAGTGGTTGGTGAGCCGGAGAGTGTTGGCAGACGGATGGTTTTGGTGCTGAAGGCCCACCGAGAGCTAGATTTTCAATGCCGTACTCAAGCAGAAGCAGCTGGCATGGAAGTGGACAACCTTACGGTCGCCGATCTTGCGTATCCCTTTGCCACAAGAAGGCTAACGAGTGTGTTTCAGCAGCAGCTTGTCCACGTCCACAATGGATGCATTTCCGATGACCCTGAATGCCTGCCATATGTGAAGGTGGGCACAATCAACTACCACTCGACCGGCCATCATTTGGAGCACTACCAGTCACTGCGTGGGACAAGCAAGGTGGAAGCTGTCCATTCGGTACTCGACCGAACCTTCTACTCCCAGCGTGGTATTGGTGCAGAAGTCTTCGATGCGCGGTTGGGATGGTGGATTCTGGGGTACAATCGTCGCCGCCTGCGTGCTCTTGGCAAGAAGGTTCCGCCAGACAGCATGCCACCAAAGGTATATTTGTTAAACATTTTGATATAAATTTCGCTTCGGTAGCATGTTTCTTCAATTGTTTTGTTCTTTGTAATATTTCTTTTGAATTACACCTGTACGTATGGCCTTACATTCTGCTTTTGTATAATTTAGGTGTGCGAACACTACATGGCACGTGGGCTGTGCACTGACTTCCCTGACTGGTCAATAGCTGCAGCAGGCTCTGAGGCCAGTGTCAAAATTGGCTATGACTATGGACGCTTCGTGACTGGCGAGGAACAGCAGATTGAGCCTGATTTGAACGAGGAAGCAGTGCATACTGATGGCGATCAGGTTGTACCTGACCCTCTGGAGGAAAGATCAATGGTGGCGACATCAGCTGAGGTATTTACTTGTTTTTTTGTCTCAGATTGTTGTAATGGACTTCTTCGTTGTGCTGTTTACAATTTTTCATTCTGTGTGGCTTCAGGCACTAGAGGAGCTCGGGCTTGATGCAGTCGACCTGGTCGATGAAGCACCATCTATTTTTGAGTCAACATCTCAAGAACGCGGTGAGTAGAATTCTGTTACTTTGTACTGTCTGATTAAATGGGACAAGACACACAATTATGAGAACCAATGAGTCAGATTCTTGTCATATGTACATCTCTTGGAAATAAGGGGATATTTTTCCATCCTCACCAGAGTCGCCAAATGCCAGTGCTGCCTTCAATGTGCCAGAGGACGTGGACATGTCCATAGAAGGTGAATTCATTATTGTTAAGCAGTTTTCATAGGGACACGATAAAATCATAATAATAGACGGCTGGAGTGATGCTCGTTATAGCAATTGGTTCTCTTAGGGATATGGAAAGAAGTTTAGCTTGTTTTTCTTACTCTTTAGAATCACCAAGTGTCAGCACTGCCTCCAATGGGGATGAGGAGATGCCCATAGATGGTGAGCTCCTCTAATTTTCTTAACTAATAATTATTACACAATTGTGTGATGTAGTGATTTATTTTTTCTTCTTTCACGACTCTTGATGCTGCCTGTTCCAGCTTGGAAGAGCGTTCCTCTCCCTGACGCTACACCTGGTCGTCGGCGCAATGTGGCACGTCTGCGTGCTATGGGAGGAGACCCCACATGTGTTCCTCCTGATTTCAACAGCAGCATGTTGGATATCTGGGAGGAGTTGTGGCACTCAATGCCCCAGAGTGGCAGAGTTAGCATTACAGTGAACAGCCTGCTGCAGCGTTACAAGGAGCGTTGTAGAGCCGAGAGGAAGCGACCACGACACTCATCTGAGAGCCCTGCAGCCCTGCTGCCAGTTTCGTTTGCACAGGCCAAGGACTGGCTGCTAAGGCAGCAAAAAGCCCAGTCCGAAGCCCTTCAGACAGGTGCGGTGAACGAGGATGCACGGGAGGTTATTGCTGACCTCAACCGTTCTCTGGCTGAGCAGCCAGCATCAACGGCTGCACTTCTGGAGCAGCCAGCTCGCCCGGCCTCTCCACCTAGATATCAAAACAAAGAAACAAAACGGAGATGGTAGTAGTTAGCCCCCTTACATCAGAAGCAATATTGGGTATTGATTTCCTCCAGGCTCAACAAGCCATGATTGACCTGGGCCGGGGAACCCTACAGCTACGACAGAGTGGGTGCGATATCCTACTAGATGCACCTACCCACACCAAGTCCTCCATCGACACCCAGCAAGTGTGCATGTCCAGTACAGTGGAGATACCACCCCGCATCGTCATGACGGTGTGTGCTCGTTTCGAAAAACCTGCTGATGGGGTGTGGCTAGTGGAGGACAAGCAGCCACATCTTGCGGTGGGGTGTGCTGTTGTCGAGCCATCGTCCACAGACGTACCGGTATGTGTACTAAACGTCTCCGATGAGCCTGTAACTCTGTATGCTGGAACTGTTGTGGCAAGCTTACAGCCTGTGGAAGTACCCACCGGGGCGAATGCAACAGACCAGGGTGCCATCCCTGGTCTGTTGATGGGAAGAGACAGCTGCAATGGCAACTGGTGGAAGGGTGCAGCACTGACCTTAGTGCAAGCGACAGGGACATATTTTATAGTCTCCTGCTTAAACATGCTGACATCTTCGCCTCGTCGACCGCAGACTTCGGAAGAACGGACAAAGTTCGCCACAGCATTGACACTGGCACTGCACCACCCATCAGGCAACCAGCTCGGCGCATCTCTCTTCACCGCCGTGAGGAGGTCAAGACGCTGCTGGAGCAGATGCTGGAGAAGGGGGTCGTCGAACCTTCGTCCAGTCCCTGGGCCTCACCCGTTGTATTGGTTCGTAAAAAAGATGGCTCCATGCAGTTCTGTATCGACTATAGAAAGCTTAACGAAGTCACCAGAAAAGACGCTTACCCCTTACCGCGCATCGATGTTACCTTGGACACTCTCCACGGTTCACATTGGTTTACGATTCTCGACCTGCTTAGTGGCTACTGGCAGGTCCAGGTGGAGGAGGCTGACAAGGAGAAGACCGCCTTCTGTACTCCGGAGGGCCTCTATCACTTCCGGGTTATGCCCTTCGGGTTGTGTAACGCCCCAGCCACTTTCCAACGGCTCATGGACCTCGTGTTGTCAGGGCTGCAGTGGTCCCAATGCTTAGTATATCTTGACGATATAATCGTGTTGGGCCACTCCTTCGAAACACACCTTCAGAACTTGGATTCGGTGTTTCAACGACTCTGGGAAGCGGGTCTCCGTCTAAAGCCTGCCAAATGTGCCTTTTTCAGAGAAGAGGTACAATACCTTGGCCATGTGATATCTCGCCAGGGAGTGGCCACCGACCCTGAAAAAGTGGCGAAGGTTGCAACATGGCCTGTACCAACCTCGAGACGTGAAGTACAGCAGTTTATCGGTTTTGCCAACTACTATCGGAGGTTCATTAAGGATTTCCCACAGGAGACAAGACCACTTCATTGACTGACAGAGCATGCGTCGCCATTTATCTGGACTGATGAGTGCCAGAAATCCTTTGACCAGCTTCGACAGCGGCTCTTCTCAGCCCCAGTTCTGGCCTACCCAGATTTTCAGCAGCCTTTCATCTTGGACACGGATGCTAGCGACACTGGCATCGGCGGAGTCCTCTCCCAAGTGGATGATGAAGGCAGGGAGAGGTTCATCGCGTATGGCAGCCGGTTGCTGACTAAACCTGAGAGGAAGTACTGCGTTACCCGCCGGGAGATTTTGGCTGTGGTAACATTTATCCAACAATACCGCCCCTACCTCATCTGCCGAAAATTCACTCTTAGAACGGATCACGGCTCGGTTACATGGTTAAGGAATTTCAAGGAGCCAGAGGGCCAACTTGCCAGGTGGCTTGAGCGGTTGGACTTCGAGATAGTACACCGGCGGGGATCGGCCCACAGGAATGCAGACTCTCTCTCTCGGCTCCCTTGTCGACAATGTGGCCGTGCCAGCCATGGCACCACTTCTGAGATAGCTGCAACAGCCCTACAGGGTCCACTTGTTAAACCTAGTGATAGCCTCCATGAGCAGCAGCTAGCCGACCAATCCTTGGGCCCCATTATCTGGGGCAGGGAGACCAGTAACAAACCCGGAGCAAGGTCGTTTGAGGCAGCTACCAGCAAAAGTACACGCCGACTGTTACAAATCTGGGATCAGTTGGTTCTGCATCAAGGCGTGCTGTATAGGCAGTGCAATAGTCCTGACGGTTCCGGAAGGCTCCAGGTTGTGGTGCCAGACAGTTTGCGGCAGGAGGTGCTCTCAGACTTGCACAAGGGGGCTCTCGGTGGCCATCTGGGCACAGACAAGACCCTGGGGCGCCTTAAAGAGCACTTTTACTGGCCAGGACACTACAAGGACGTGAGGGAGTGATGCCACAATTGTGCTGTGTGTGCATCACGCAAGTCCCCGGCAGCTAACCCTCGTGCCCCACTGGAACCTATCATTACCAGCTACCCCCTACAACTTGTCGCTGTGGACATTGTGGGCCCGTTTCCCGAGTCCGAGTCTGGGAATTCCTACATTCTTGTGGTAGCTGATTATTCCGAACCAGGAAGCAACCACAGTGTCCAACAAGTTAGTAGATGAATTCTTCCTGAGGTATTCCCCCCCAGAGCGTTTGCACTCGGATCAGGGACGAAATTTCGAATCAGCCATTGTAACTGAGACATGTAGATTGCTCGGTATCGAGAAGTCCCGGACCACCCTCTACCATCCCCAATCCGATGGGTTGGTGGAGCGTTTCAACCGCACATTGCTGGATATGTTGGCCACAGCTGTGGGGGACCACCCCTTTGAATGGGAGCTACATCTTCGTCGTCCGTGTTGCGCCAACAACACGAGTGTCCACCCGACTACAGGATTTTCTCCGTTCCAGTTGATGTTCGGCCGAGAAGCCCGCATGCCGGTGGACATCATGTTGGGAACAACGAGCTCTACGGAGACTACACTCCCTCAATACGTCACAAGACTCCGTACAATCCTGAAGACCATGTACGAGCATGTACGGAACCATATGGAACAGAAACAGGCAGAACAGAAGCTCCGCTACGATGCAAGAAGCCAGGGGAAGCCCTTCACTATAGGAGATCTGGTCTGGCTCCATAGTCCTGCAGTACCCCGTGGCAAGTCTAGGAAACTCCACAGGCCATGGACTGGGCCATTTCGAATTATCGCCAAACCCTCCGACCCAAATTATCGGTTGCAACACGTACAGTTCCGACACAGGCGACCCGTGGAATTTCTGGATGCAGAAATAGATTCCTTAATAGAATCTGGTTGTGTGGTGCCCTCATCTTCGTGTCCTATGGTGTGTAGCCCACTCTTGGTTGTTTGCAATGCCAAGGGCAAGAAATGTCTTGTAATAGATTTGAGGTACGTGAACAATTTATTGCTTAAGCAGAAGTTCAGGTATTAAGGGTTAAATTTGATTCCGGAGTTTTGTAAGGGAGACTTCTTCGTTACTTTTGATTTGAAATCAGGTTATCATTATGTGGACATTCATCCAGACAGTTCGCCTTTTCTGGGGTTTTCATGGATGATCAAGGGTGAACGGAAGTTTTTTATGTTTACAGTGCTGCCATTTGGTTTGGCTACTGCATGCTATGTTGCTCAGACCGCTACTGAAGCGTTATAAGGGTTTAGAGCAACAATATACATTGATGACGGTATATGTGTAGCAAACCCCTCCAGAGAGTGTGAGGAGGCAAAGAAGGTCATGTTGGAAGACCTTGCAAACGCTGGGTTTGTTATTAACTATACTAAATCACAGTTGGTCCCACAGCAAACCGGCAGATGGCTTGGTTTCCTGTTAGATTTGAAAGAGGGCTTACTCCAAGTGCCTGCTGATAAGATAGTGAAATTGCAGGAGGTTATTGCATGTGTAGACTTGGACGGAGCAATTTCAGCCCCATTATTGGCTAGTATTGTTGGCCAGATTATCTCTATGGGCCTGGCTATTGGCTCCGTAACCCGCCTCCGCACAAGATTCATGTATGAGCTTATTAATAGTCGTCTTTCATGGCGGGATGAGTTTCACCTTTCTGAAAGATGCAAAGGAGGAGCTCCTGCTTTGGAAAGGTAGTATCTCCCATTACAATGGCAAGCCCATCTGGTTTGATGCGGGTACCACCAGGGTGGCTTACTCTGATGCCAGTGATACAGGTTTTGAAGGGTATGTGGTGGAACTGGGGAGGGAGGTGGCGCAGGGGTTGTGGTCAGCGGATGAGGCCATTTAGGAAAGTGGCCAAGCTCTAGGTTGAATCTCTCTGGATGCTCAGACGATGACTGAGTATGCTTTCTTGGTCTGCTGAGATGAGGACGAGCATGAGCTGTGGCAAGATGAGATGACACAAGGGCTTCTACTAGACTCTGCCGGAATTGAAGATGAGAGCATGGGGTTCCTGTGTTGGAGCAGTATAGGATGTAGCTATTGACTATAGTGACTTTGAATATCCAAAAGAACAGCTTTCTCCACCATTTCACACTTTTTCTGATAAAGGAATAGTACACTGTGTACTGGTCGGCTTTATCTACCCCATTCATCGAACGATTATAGTCACCCACTACTTTTGGCTTCACACTAGCATGTCTCGTTGCTACAGAGGTAACTGTAGTAGGCTTAGCACAGCTCTCTGTGCTAACCATAATCACAGGCTTCTTTTTTTAGCTGCTCTCCATCCAAGTGCTAAAAGCCGATTACTACGAAATGCCACAATCTCGTCATTAGCCAGGTGAAAAGATGGTAATCTTATTGTATCAGGCAAATCAATCTGGCTCTTCACGGCTGTCCCAATGAAACCAGTGCCATGTTGCTCTAGTGTCATAGCCAGTGGCAAGCTGATGGAATATCTATCGGTTATGACCGTGTGCCCTTTGTCTAGATATGGCTCTAAAAGGTGGGCCACTATGCGCGCTGGCTGGGGGAGAAGACAATAAGCAACATCGGCTGTATCAGGTGTGTCTCTCCCAGTGTAGATGAGGTGTTTAAGACGTACCTGTTGGTGCTATCTGCAAGCGTGAACGCTTTTATACCGTATTTGTTGGGCTTTGCTGGCATGCACCGTTTAGCTGAAAACCGTCCACGAAAGCCCACCACAGTCTCATCAGCTGAAAGGTTCCGGCTAGGAGAATACGCCTTTTGAAAATTGTAAATGAGCATATCGAGAACGACTTTGTTTAACCTGTCCAGGGAGAGCTCCAGTACGACTCAGGGTAGGTAATTGGATGAGGCCCATGTTGATAATGACCCTGAAGAATCCCTGCCAGTGTTACAGGGGTCCAGTAAGCAAACCTTGATCTCGGGGTAAGATGATTGAGTGTACGTAGTTATTGTACTCTTTCCTCTGCATATCTGTACTGTATGTGTGTATGGGTTGTTTGTGAAGAATGCAATTTGCTGCATGCATATACTTTTATGTATTATTAACCCTCGGCGCGCATGCGCAGCGAGGGTTACAGTAGTTGGGTTTGTCTGTCTGTCTGTCTGTCTGTCTGTCTGTCTGTGTGTTACTCTCAATCTCACTTCTCGGGTGTCTGTTCGTCCCAGAAACGATACCATCTACCCAACAGGCGACGAAGGTCAGAAAATATGTGGGGTTTTCTCTGAAAATGCTCCGTTGCAGAGCTAGAGCGCTTCCACCATTGTACGGCTAATGCGTAGTCGGCCATTTTTATCGCTGCGGAAAAGGCGCATGCGCTTATAACCTCGACCAGGTCCGCTTGCTCTCTGTATCTTGAAGGCACAAGAAGTCACAACGAAGGGCGTGTATCGACTCTCGCATACTATCTACTACTCTAGCTAGCCCGTGTCAGACTCTCTGCGAGCTACTAGCGGGAGACCACGAGTAAACGCATACTAATAGCAGCCTAGCCCATCAATTAGCGGTACCGCGCATCCCCAGTTCGCCGAGGGTTTGCACTTTAGTGCTTTTCATTTTTTCATGGAATATTTTACCAAGTCAGGAGGCTAGGCTGGTAGTGTATGCTGTGTGTATTTTGTACAGTTTATGGGTGTCTAAAAGTTGCATAGTAAATTTTACCGGTTTGTTTCATCCACTATGTGTTGCAGGACTTGTGCCGTAAAAAGAAATCCACAGGCTTGGGATTCTGGGGGAGCTGTAAATCTGGAGCAGCAGGGGGAGAAAATGGACAGTCTGTTAGCTTGGTATCTGTCTCAGGATCAATGGTTACCCATGGCACTGTACTCGTTCGTCGAGATCAAGAGGAACAACCCCCTCCTCTACCGCGTTTTCCTCGTGCTCTTCTACCACGCTCTATTCATGCATTATACAGTAAAATGATTTTGTTCTTGCAAACAACTTAGTAGAGATGATGATCGTAAATACCTCCTCTAGATGGGCGTGTAGAGGAAGACTGGACTGCACCCCTACAGGGGTTCATTAACCCTCAGCGCGCATGGGCAGTGAGGGTTACAGTAGTTGGTTTGTCTGTTTGTCTGTGTGTCGACACTTATTCTGGCACTCCAGGCTACGAGAAGGCCCATTAGCGATATCAGCGGTACGTGAGCCTGAAAAATAAATGGACGATTTTCCTGAAACTACTCCCTTCGGAGAGATATGCCGTGAAAAAAGCGAAAAAGGCTATATGCATAATTGCACTGGGCTTACCACGACCAGATCTGCTCGCTCTGTGTATCTTGGCGGCTCAGGAAGTCACAATGTGTCGACTCCCGGATGCAATCTACTACTGTAGCTAGCCCATGTCAGACTCTACCAAAACTAGTAGGTAAATCTATGGCATTTCGACGAGCGAGAGCGAGTACAAATTTGTTTAGGTTCGGGTTTCGCAATGCATGCAAAAACATGTGTTCCATTAATTAACACATTCCTGCCACTTAGGTGGCAAGTGGCGCTGTGCAATGAATATGTGCGCGCCATTAAAGTGGCGCCTGGCGCGCATAGTGTTAAAAATCCTGCGAATATAAAAAAGAGGCATATAGAGATGGCATGGATACATGAAGCATGGTAAATGAACAGATTTGAGCACGCTGACACCCCTGATCACACAATCCCTATATTGTTGCCAGCCAGGGTGAACAATAGTCAGAACTTACAGCTTGAAAATACAAAAATGTCAAGCTACTCAGTAACCAACACCGTTACCGTAACAATGTGTAGCTTAAAAAGTCATGCTACTGAGTAACCAAAGTCCAAATGGAGTTTACAAGTGGAACACCAGGCAACAATATTGTGATTGTGTGATGGGAGCATGCTCAAATTTGTTTATTGACCATGCTTCATGTATCCCATCCATATTTTGTCTCCTTTTCTTTGTATACCATCCCTTTTTAATTCCCAGGATTTTTAATTTACACTGTAACGACAAGAATACAATGGAGTAAACATGACGGTACAGTACTTAGGTACACGAAACAGTCGTACCACTGCTCTCTCTCTCATTTGCTGGTTCAGCCATCTCTGTGGCTCACAGCAGTTACACTGCAGCCCAAAATCTGTGGCGCATTTGAGGGACTCCAGTGAAGATAAAATCCCATGAACACACTCGTGACGTAGAGACACAATGTAAGATGGCACACCAAACTGCAAAAAAAACATAAGCCACATTTCATCGCATTTACATGTCCATACAGCACATACATACAACACTTACATGTCCCAAAACTGTTTTAACCCTCTTACCGCGTACTTCATATATTTATGCATGCGCGGTATATCTAGCCAGCGCGTACTACATATATTTATGTCGGGCGATATGCATCTACCTTGTGCTCCAGCAGGGACAGCCACTAAAGTCCTTGCGTCTCTTAGGCAGACAACACGCTAGTAGGACAAATAACGAAGCTCCCCCCATTTTTTATGGTGCCACACCCCTTTCTTCTAGCACGGAAACGCGCGGCACTTGCGCAGCTGCTAGCAACGCCCACCATTACAACCGCTGCAACCGTATACGAGCGTAAACAAGCTGCAAATATGGCATCAACATCCAGTGGCAGGCTCTACAGTTTGGATGATGTTGTTGCTGAGATGATGGAAGATGTTGAATTGAGTGATGATGATTTTGAGGGGTACATTGACGACGACAATGAACAGTCCCAGCGAGAGACAGAGACGAATGCTGCAGACCTCGACATCGGTGGGGAGTGTGAGGTAGGGGAGCCTGATCCCACTTCGGAGATACCAGAGTATACATTTTCACCTGGCTGTAACCCTCCACGTCCTGATGCAACCCCTTTGGAGCTCTTCAAGATGCTACTGACCGACAGCATCCTCGACAAGATAGTCGAACAGACAAACCTGTACGCCAGCCAGTACAGCAGTCATGATCTCCCTCCTCGGTCAAGAGTGCACAGTTGGACCAAGGAACCATTCACCAGAGACGAGCTCCACAAATTCCTCTCCCTCATCATTGTCATGGGTCTGGTAAACCTCCCTACTGTTGAGGGTCACTGGTCTACTACATGGCCTTACTCCAGCCTAGCTTGCTCAAAAGTAAGCTAGGCACCAAAAATATGTACGTATGAAAGCACTAAAACAATGAACACGTGCAGAATACTGTCAATATAAACTGTACTTGCACTTCAGGTCCTGAAAAGAGATTGATTTTCCCTGACTTTTCACCTGAAATAGATGTAAAACACTCAAGTCAATACATACAATGCCTATATATCTGTATTTTAGGTGCTGAAAAGAGATCGATTTTCCCTGATCATGAAATTCCTCCATCTCAATGACAACTCCTGCTACATCCCAAAAGGGCAACCAGGTCACGATCGTCTTTATAAGCTTCGACCCCTGCTGGATCCCCTCATTGCCAACTTCCAAGCATCCTACACCCTTCACAGGGAGTTGTCAGTCGATGAGGCAATGGTGGGTTTCAAGGGGCGGCTGTTTTTCATACAGTACCTACCCAAGAAGCCCACCAAGTGGGGCATGAAGGCCTACGTCCTAGCTGACAGCTGTACGGGATACGTATACAACTGGAGGCTGTACACAGGTAAGTCATGAATACAAAAGAACATGGTATATATATACATAGTGACAGCTATACACCACTTACTTAGGGAAAGATGAATCGTTGGATCTGGGAGACCGCAACCACACGCATGCAATTGTTGTGGTATTGCTGAAAGGCCTGGAGGGCAGAGGTCACCATGTCTACACGGACAACTACTACAGTAGTCCTGCTCTCTTCTCCGAACTACATGACCTTGGATTTGGGGCATGTGGAACTGTCCGAGTCAATCGTCGCGGGCTGCCACCTGAGATGAAGACAACACTGGCAAAGGGAGATACCATTTCTGCGCAGGTGGACGACTCAATGATGGCTCTCAAGTGGATGGACAAAAGGGCAGTGTCAATGCTCAGCACCATCCACGACAACTCCATGACCACAAAGGTTCGCCGCACACGTCGGGCTGTGGGAGGGCAAGAAGAAATCAGAAAACCAGTTGTCGTGGAGCAGTACAACAAGTACATGGGTGGAGTGGATCGCTCCGACCAGCTCCTTTCCTACTATGGCTTTAGCCACAGGACAGTGAAGTGGTGGAAAAGGGCAGCTTTCCACTTGATTGACATGGCAATTGTCAATGCATACATCATGCACACATCATCTGCGACGACTGGCAAGAAGCTTACCCATGAGCAGTTTCGTATCGAGCTTGCAAAGGAGCTGCTCCTTCAAGCCTCAGTGGATGTCTCAGAGAGCACCCCAGTCAGCGACGGACGAATTCAACGTCCACTTCCTCCCCAGGCCCGACTTACAGAACGCCACTTCCCAGATCATCTTCCATCTACACCATGTGGAAAGAAGGCACAAACAGACTGTGTAGTGTGCAGCAAAAAACGGGGACGCGGACGCAAAACAACAACATACATGTGCAAGCAGTGCAAGCTACCTATGTGCCCTATACCCTGCTTTGAACTTTACCACACAAAAGTAGATCCACAGAGGTACCTATAATCGTGTTATTATACATCCAACAAACGCACCTTTGTCTTCCATTCGTCCTTCTATCACTTTTGCCTTCCATTCATCCTTCAGTTTAGTGTAAAATAGTCCTAGAGATAATAAAAATACAGCCTGAACTCAGCATGAATGAGCTAAAGAACGATAAAAATAGGTTATAACTTACTTCTTTCCGTCAAAACGGTCTTGTCATCTTGTAAACAACACGAGAACGCGGTAAAACACTTGAGTATCCAGCGTGGGGGTCTCAAACTTCTTCCTGCAGCAGCTGACACTTTGTACTGTCCTTCTTCGGTCATCTGGAGCCATCTTGGTAGAGCCAACACGCTGTTTCTTGAGCGCACACGACCACACGCGAGCACGGTAAAAACGCGCGTGACATCCTCCGCGGATAAAATTGTACGCGCAATTTCCGCGCATGCGCGCAAAGGGTTAATGTCTTGTCACATAGTGAATATCAAAAACTCCATTTACAAATCTGAAAAAAATAAGGACATGCACATAACAAGAGTGCAACTAACATAACAACACCCCTACAGGGGTTCATTAACCTTCCCCTCAGCAGGCATGCGCAGTGAGGGTTACAGTAGTTGGTTTGTCTGTTTGTCTGTGCGTCGACGCTTATTCTGGCACTCCAGGCTACGAAGAGGCCGATTAGCGATAACAGCGGCTTCAGAACTAGGCGAGCCTGAGAAATAAATGGGCGCTTTTCCAGAAACGACTGCCTTTGGAGAGATATGCCGTGAAAACCCCAATATGCATAATCGCACTGGGCTTACCGCGACCTGATCTGCTCGCTGTGTATCTTGGGGGGTCAGGAATTCACAACGAATGGCATGTGTCGACTCCCGGATGCTATCTACTACTGTAGCTAGCCCGTGTCAGACTCTACCAAAACCAGTATGCAAATCTATGGCATTTCGAAGAGCGAGAGCGAGTACAAACTTGTTTAGTGTGAGCTAGGTTCGGGTTTTGCAGAAACATGTGTACAGAGCGGAAGACGGGCGAACAAATGACTGGTTAAACGAGGTTAATAGAGAGGTGCCTCCAGGCCACAACGTTACATAGCTGTACGAGGGTAGTGCGCATGCGTCAGCAGGGCTGGTCGCCTATAAAGCTAGAAACGTACCGGTCTGCGCTCTCGGCATCAGCTCACCAGGCGGGTGGCAAAACCAGAGTTGCTGGAACGCATTTGTTCCCCGTGGAACAGGGGTCAGTGTGCATTCCCTGGCTCATGCCGGTTTTGGTACGTCTGTGCGTCCTGCAGGCGCAAAGGTCATCGGGCCAAGGACTGCGACGACACACCGGCAGACTCCAGACTCCTCCTATAAGGCAACACCACAGCATCCCCAGGCAGACATGTCAGGCGAAGACACTCCCCAGTTCTGAACGCCGGGGCTCCACCCGGTGGGGTCAGGACACCCAATGTGACTCACTGTTCTAGCCTAGCAGTGTTAGCAGTGTCATTGTGTTGAGTTTCAGTGCAATGTATTCACAAAGGTTAATGGGCGATATATGAGCAAGCAATCCTCGCCCTGCAGGGATCGGCAATGTGGAATAGGGGCACTATTTGCACGATCTCGTCGAGCAGGAGGCAACTGCGACAGGTCTGGGTCCATCCTGTTTTAGACCAGCCACTCCCCTCAGACTGCAAGCATGGAAAAAGACACTAGCAGACCACCCAGACCAGCCTTTCGGCCATTATATTCTCAACAGCATCGCAAACGGATTTCTCATCGGTGCCGACAGGACCATCATGCTGCGCAGCAACACCACGAACATGCTGTCTGTTCACCAACATCCACAGCTCGTGGAGGCCCATATTAGGGCAGAATCCATAGCATGGCGCCTGTTTGGCACCCTGCCTCCTCACTTGTCTGACTGAATTGGTCCGATACCAAAGCCACAGCAGCCAGGGTGATTGTAGACCTGTCTTCCCCGACAGGGAGCAGCGCCACATGAGATAAGCATTGGTCTGGGAGGCAGTCCAGATTATCCAGCAGCTGGGGGTCGGTTTGAAGTTGGCCAAGCTTGACCTCCACAATGCCTACCGCATGGTACCTGTCCATCCTGACGACCACTGCCTGCGCTGGTGTGAGGAGGTGTTCGTTGACACAGTCCTCCCCTTTTGTCTTAGATCTTCCCCCAAAACAAAAGGGCCAAGCTGCCAGCAAAAGTTCCTGGGCATCCAGATAGATACCACCAGCATGGAGCTGAGCCTCCCCCCAGACAAGCCGGCACGCATCTCATCAACAGTGTGTGAGTGGAGGGGCAAGAAGGCCGCGACGAAAAGGCAGTACCCTCAGTCATGCAGCCACAGTAGTCATTTCTGGTCGGGTTTTCCTGAGGCGCATGATTGACACGATGAAAATCCCCAGGTGCCAGCACCATCATGTGCGACTCAACCAGGAGTTTCAGTCAGACGTCCTGTGGTGGGGTTGCTTCCTCCCAGGGTGGAATGGGAGATCAATCCTCCCCACACCGCAGGTTGCGCATACTTTCTGGTCAGACGCATCCGGGTCCTGGGGGTGTGGAGCTCTCAGTCACACCCTAGACTGGTTCCAGCTGCAGTGGCCGGACACCTGGAAATAGCACCACATAGCAGCCAAAGAAATGGTGCCAATAGTAGTGACGGTGGCAGTATGGGGACAAACGTGGAGCTCTTCCACTGTCCTCGCATTTTCAGACAATGTAGCAGTGGTCAGTGCCATATCCGGAGGACTGGCCCGTGATCCACTCCTCATGCACCTTCTACGATGCCTATACTTCTTCTGTGTCCACTACGGCATAGTATTGCGAGCCCGACACATAGTGAGGGTCCGCGGTTGATGCACTATCCAGGGACAAGCATGATGTCCTTCTGTTTGTGCTCCACAGGCCCCTCTAACACCATCGCACATACCTCAGTCTCTGCTAGACATGCTGCTACTCAGCAAACCATCCCCCATCCCCCAGCTGGAACACGCTGCTTCTAGTTACCTTGCAGGAGCTCTCGCCCCAGCAACACTGAGGGTGCACGGCTCTGGTCAGCACCGGTACATGGCATTTTATTCAGCAGCGACTTTCTCTCCACTACCACTAGTGGAGCACACACTATGCATGTTCATGATGTACCAGGCCAGGGATGGGCTCACACACCAGAAAATAAAGTCATATCTGTCTGCAATAAGACACTACCACATCCTCGCAGATCAAGGCGACCCATTCAGAGGAAACCCCTTCCCGCAGCTGCAGTATGTGCTTCGAGGAATCAAATGCTCACCAGCTCACAGTCCTCGGCCTAAGCTAGGCCTAGCAGGCCTACAGTTCAGCCCCGCAATCCACTGCCAAGGTAGGCCAGGCAGGCCTTCAGTTCAGCCACGCAATCCAGTGCAGAGCTAGGCCGGGCAGGCCTGCAGTTCAGCCACGCAATCCAGTGCCAAGTTAGGCCGGGCAGGCCGACAGTTTAGCCCCGCAATCTAGTGCCAAGCTAGGCCGGGCACACTAGCCGTGGAATCATGTGGCTAGGCATTTTACAGACCACTGCGACCCAAGGGTCTCGGTGGTCTTGCTTGCTATCCGCTGCCTCACCTGCTTGCCCTAACCTGCCAGCAAAGGGGCACTCATCAGGCCTGTCACCCTGTTTGTTGGGTTGACCTTCCCTTACCAACACCTCCATATACCTCATACCCCTGCACCTGCACTGTCAAGCTATTGTGGGTTTATCCCTTACAGGTGGTGCATCGACACACCTGGGTGTCTTGCCACAGGCGGCTTCTCCGGCGGGGCTGCCAGTGTTCGCACCAAGCACCACGGTGGCATCCACCTCCACCACGATGGCCACCTCTGCAAGCTTAACCTCGCCAGCCCTTGCTGCACTACTACCCATCCCCAAGCCCCAAGGGGAGGGAGCTGTAGGCCTCTCATCGGCCCTTCCGCCGATCAGTGCTAAGCTGACACAGAAAATCAGGTCGCAGTAATATGTTGCGCTGCTCTCGGACAACATGGCCCAGCACAGCCAGCTGGAAGAGCTACCAGCACAGACTGCTGTAGCAGCCCACCCCCATCGCCTGCGAGAAATCGAGTCACCATTGTCATGGGCCTTATGCTTCCTGGCGTACATTGTTGTCTGCATCAGCGACCAGGAGACCAGGGACATGTTGTTGACTTATGCGAGACTGGTCATCCGGGAGGCCCAATGCCACGGCGGGGCAGGCTGGCTTGAATACGACAAGTGGTTTCAGGACACCCCATTGCTCTAGCCTATATAGCAGTGTTAGTGTGTTGAGTTTGCAGTGCAATGTATTCACAAAGGCTAATGAGCTATAGATGAACAAGTAATTCTCACCCCGCAAGGATCAGCAATGTGGAAGAGGGACACTACCGCTATTTGCACGACCTCCTCGAGCTGGAGGCAACTGCGACTGGTCTGGGCCCATCTTGTTTTATACCAGCCCAGGGGTGCTAATCTGGCGCTATGGCGCTGCTTGCTGCTCCATGAAAAGGTTTTGTGCGCCAACGACTTAGAATGCCGCGCCAGCCGACGATGCGGGCGCGGGGTGTGGTTACAGGCACGAGCGGCGCGCGCGTACGGGTGCTGCACACAGAATGGCTGCACATCAAGGGACCCTTTCCTCGCTTTGGGGTTCCCTGTCACAACCGTCGACTTCTACAGGTACTGAGAGTCTCAGTCAGAGTGAGAGCGTTGGTGAGCATGGAACCGAAACGTCAGGGCAAGGTGGCCGCTTCGACAGTTCTGAGACTGAGTCGGACCGCGATGACTGCATAAGCTCACACTCTGAGCAAAACTGCCCGCCTCTACGCAAGAAAAGAAAGCAGAGTAGGCTGAGCTACCAACAGGATTGGAAATGGAAGTACCTGATGCTGCCCGCGCCCTCTCGTGATGGGAAATCCGCTAACGACAACATGATATGCGCTCAATGTCAGCAACATATGAAGGCAAAAAGCAGCACAGCACTTCGGCACTATCTGGATGACTTCCTGCTGGTTGGGCTGCCAGACACGTCAGCCTGCACCCAGGCACTGCAATGTACGCTGGAGACATGTCTGAAACTGGGGGTACTGGTCGCTGCCCACAAAACAGAAGGGCCAAGCTGCCAGCTAATGTTCCTGGGCATCCAGATAGATACTATCCGCATGGAGCTGAGCCTCCCCCCAGACAAGCTGGCACGCATGTCAGCAACAGTGTGTGTGAGTGGAGGGGCAAGAAGGCAGCGACGAAAAGGCAGCTACAGTCCCTCATAGGTACCCTCAGTCATGCGTCAGTCATTGGTGGTCGGGCTTTCCTGAGGCGAATGATTGACACGATGAAAATCCCCAGGTGCCAGCACCATCATGTGTGACTCAAGCAGGAGTTCAAGTGAGACATTAAGTGGTGGGCATGCTTCCTCCCAGGGAGGTCAATGCTCCCCACACTGCAGGTTGCGCACACTCTGTGGTCAGACGCATCTGGGTCCTGGGGCTGCAAAGCTCTCAGTCACACACTAGACTGGTTCCAGCTGCAGTGGCCGGACACCTGGAACCAGCACTACATAGCAGCCAAAGAAATGGTGATAATAGTAGTCGCGGTGGCAGTATGGGGACAAGAGTGGAGCTCTTCCACAGTCCTCGCATTCTCGGACAATATGGCAGTGGTCAGTGCCATAACCGCGGGGCTGGCCTGGGATCCGCTCCTCATGTACCCTTCTACGGTGCCTACACTTCTTCAGTGCTCACTATGGCACAGTATTGCGAGCTCGACACATAGCAGGTGTTCAGAATACTGCGGCAGATGCACTAGGGGCAAGCGTCTTTCTGTCTTGTGCTCCACAGGCCCCACTAACACCATCGCACATACCTCAGTCTCTATAAGACACTACCGCATCCTCGCGGGTCAAGGTGACCCCTTCACAGGAAACCCCTTCCCGCTGCTGCAGTATGTGCTTCGAGGAATCAAACGCTCACCAGCTCACAGTCCTCGGTTACCTTGCATGCAAATCACTCCCGCAATTCTGCATACACTAAGAGACCAATGGGGAACAGAAGCAATTAGAGACAAGGATTTTGTCAATGTTGTGGGCGGCCTGCAGCATGGGTTTCTTCGGATTTATGAGGCTCGGAGAATTCGCACAGTCACCCATGTGTCAGAATTTGGCCCGGCAACCTCCCTGTGCTTGGGGGACATCGCACTGGACCATCACCAGGATCCCTCAGTAGTGCAGGTGCAGCTGAAGCAGAGTAAAACAGACCCCTTTAGCACAGGGGTCTCAATTTACTTGGGCAGAACACGGACGGATTTGTGCCCAGTGGTTGCCATTCTGGGGTATATAGCGGTGCGCCCTCCGGCCAGCAGGCCTTTGTTTGTGTTCAAGGATGGTTCCTTCCTCACCCGAAACAGGCTGGTCTCTGCCATCCAAAGGGCGCTGAGATCCGCAAGTATCGATACAATGGGGTTCTCAGGTCACAGTTTATTGGGGCTGCCTCAACATCAGCCCTAGTTGGAGTCGAAGGTTGAACCATAAAAATGCTAGGCAGATGGGGAATCTGCAGCATACCAGAGATATCTCCGCACACCAAGAGAGATGTTAGCGCCTGGCCGGTGACTCAATAGTTGTTGTTAATGATGTCAGTGCTACCACATAGTATTTCAGAATTAAAATTTTGTGTTTGGGAGGTGTGTTACGCTGCACTGGGGTTATGTGTGTTTGGGCTGGATGGGTGTGGTTGTGACAAACAATTTCAACCACAAAAATTTGATTATGACATACCACAGAGGTGGTAATGGGCCTTCATCCAGTCCCCACGCATATTCCCATAAATTGTGTGCAGGGTCATGTATTCAAATGTTAGCGAACTTCATTTAACCCATGGTTAAACGAGGAGGTGCTTTCAGGCCACGACATTACATAGCGTGTAGCACGCATGCGTCAACAGGGCTGGTCGCCTATAAGAGCTAAAAATGCACCGGTCTGCTCGCTCGGCATCAGCTCACCAGGCTTCTGCGCAGCAGTCAGCAAAATCTCCCTCCCACCCGTGCTTCCCTGTATTATACTAGTCGGCGAATGCATGGCATTTTTGGCGAGCGGGAGTGAGCACACAATGACTGATGGCCACCCTGCTGAATGGTTCGTCCACGACGGGGAGAGGACCCATGAAGAGTACAGCCTTGGTCAGTCACCGAAGATTGCAGCAAATGCCGTTGAATTGGCTAGATCGATCGGCGTATATAGCGCGAGGCAGCGTGCGTGAAAATGTGAAAATTTGGAAATGATGTCGGATAAAAAGAAGCGTGTAACAAAGCCGCGCATGCGCACTTACACGACGTACGGACATGTGAAAAATCCGCTCGAACAAACGACTAGGTTAGCTCGCTCCCACTCGCCAATTATTGTTCTCCACCAGTTATCTGGTGTAATCGTGCATGTGGGCAGGATGGGTGTGGTTGTGGCAAACAATTGCAAGCACAAAAATGTGATTATGACACACCACAGAGGTGGTAATGGGCCTTCATCCAGTCCCATGCATATTCCCATACCCTCACAATTTAAATTGTGTGCAGGGTCATGTATTAAAATGTTACTGAACCTCATTAACTACTGGCTTGAAAGCAGAAGACAGTCGCTATAGTAATGGCTGTTAGTGAGTAGTTCTTGCTTGTGGAGTGTGACAGTAGCGTGTACCATGCGGCAATTAGTATCGGGGACAGAGCTGCTTCAGCACAGACAATACTCAGTGTCACAGGCTCAATGCAATGCCGGTATCTTCTACCCAGCGTGGTTTTCACGAACCAACGGTTCCTCCAAGTTCCACTCTCAGACTTCAGAATTGCAGTAATACATGAAAAGCACTGAAGTGCAAACCCTCGGCGCATTGTGACGCGCACGCGTAAGTAAACGCATGCGCTGTATCACTAATCGATTGGCTGGGTTTAGTTTCTCATGGTCTCGCGCAGAGTCTGACGCGGGCTAACTACACTACTAGACAGCATGCGAGAGGCGATACACGCCCTGCGTTGCATCTTCTGGTATCTCCGAGGTATATACGCAGAGCACGCGGATCGATCAGACCCATCCCGTCCGTTGCGTATTTGCATATTGGCTTTTTCGTGCTCTAGCTTTGCAACGGAGCATTTTCAGAGAAAACCGCCTCTATTTTCTGACCTTCGTCGACCGTTGGGTAGATGGTATCATTTCTGGGACGAACAGACGTTCGAGGAGTGAGATATAGAGTAACAGACAAACAAACAGACAGACAGACCCAACTACTGTATATACCCTCACTGCGCATGCGCACCGAGGGTAAACATCAGTACCAGCTAGCCAGCCCCCTCCCCCTCCCCCTCTATAAAGTGTTTAACTGCCCAGTTATCACAACACCCCACAGACACTCACTGATAAAAAGCCACAGATAACCCAGCATGGTTTGAAATTCCTATTGTTTCGTAATCAGCGCTCTGTAAACAACCGGACCACTGGACACCAGCCATCCTTGGTGACTGCTGCAGCACACATAAGCCGAAGAACATCACCACAGAACTGAAGGTTCTGGGTACACTCTTCCTCGTGAACCACACAGCTCACAAGATCTGCAGTAACTTCCAATAGAGCTGGAACACTACTACGAGCTTTCCACGCCCCCACCTAGAGCACAATAATCGGAAATGAGTGAAGAACGAACGAAATGCACTGGACAAACCCGCGATACTCCATTCCGTTTACGGTCCAATTTCTGAACTGGAGCATTTCAAAAACATCTTCCCACTCCTCAGAATCGCTCCGGGGGCAAGTCGCCAAGCACAACGCCACGATGACGACGGACGGATTTTACACGTGGAGCAAGATGTTGTGCGCATGCGATGCCCGGCCCCAATTCCATTCTGCACGAAAGGGGCGTATCTTCATCTGTACACCCCCGCACACCGTGTGAGCGATCCCCGGCCCCTTGAGGAAACTTCGGCAGTGGAAAGTAAGCTACGTGTAAGCCATAACTTTTTATAGTACGAACTTCTGTTTCTTACAGCTTACTGGTATATACATTTGGAAGTATTATAGAGCCCATACTTAATTAAACCGGTGCGGGGCCGCCACACACACACTTTTCTGCAGAAAAAATAAAAAGGGGGAGGATCTGCTAAGGCGGCGTGTCACCTCGGACAATGGCTCAGCTAGCTTACGCTGCTGCTGCTAACGCTACTGGCCCTACTGTGTGGAAGGGTGCTGAGTACGTGAAAGGTGAATGCTTTGAAGACGGTGCTCCGACCCGATGTGAGCCAGTTAGAATGTCGTTTTCTTTCTTTCAACAAGCAACAACATCAAGTACGGGCCGCGCTCCGCCTGCGCCATTCTGCGTCGGTTCAGTCTCTCTTGCAGAGTCGTCAGTGACTGGAGTGGAAGGGACATCTGCGATGCTAACGATCCGAACAACCACCACAACGTTCTTTACCTAACGGACTTCCCACTCAACAGCATGTCTTAGACGACAGCGTGTTATCGACATACCGCCTCGCCGAGATTTCTTTTGATATCCACGGCATCAAAGCGGCCGCCTTTCACTTGGAAAGGTCCAAGGAGCCATACCACTACTTTGCAATATCCCGTGAGAATACCTTGTGCATGCTTCCAGACGCAGAGCTGACGACTGTCAATGAGACATCGGTCCTTTGCCAAACCATACAAGAACCCCCAACTGCAGGAATTATCACTTTATTCCCTGCCATTGATCGCCCCTCTGCCAATGATTCCCAGCCAGGCTACAGCGAGGCCTTCTACCAGTTTGTCACAGCAACCAATAGCTCCGTGTAATTTTCGATAAACACTATGAACTACAACTAGCAGGAGAGGATCCTGGGTACTGGGTACTACTATGACCGGATGATACCCATGGTGAGTCGACTTCGCATCCTGTATCTCGCACACCACCTAGCAAGGAAAACAAATTCAATGCAGTCCTTTATGGCGTCCAAGAGTGTACCTCGTGTATGTCCAAATTAGCTCGTTTCGAGTGAGATCTCACTAGTGTTGCCAATATTCTTTCCTCCCAGAATAGTACTATTCAGTCCCAGTCAATTAATCAATGCGTCTCGCCCAAGGCTGATTCTAATCAAAATTTGTGAGAATAGCTGATGTGGCTAGCATTTTTTCAAAGATAAGAAATCTAACCCACTCATACTCTATCAAACCAGACATGCCTCAAGACCAACATTTGGTATTGATGAAAGAGTGATGAAGCCGGATTCAGTCAGGTATTAACCGTCAGTAAACGGTAACTCTCTTTATGTCCATGGCAAGGTACACGGCCGAGTCTCTGATTTAAAGTTTGAGTGTGAAACCCAAGATGAGGATGCTTCTCATCTAGATCCCCCTAGCAGCCCTAGATTCCTTCCACCCATTGTTATGCAAGACTAGCAGTCTGCCCACCATGTTCACACTTTTTTTTGACAAAACTTCGTGGGGGTTGAGCCCCCAAGCGCGCGAGCGAGGCGCCGCGTTAATTGCGCACACGCATTTGGGAGCGTAGTGGCCCTGCTCGTATACGCGTAGCGCGTGGCTGTCATCGTCCGACGGCTAAAACGATCAACGTCTACTCTATCATCTTTTCGACTGCTGCTTCAGTGGCTGCTTCAGTGAGAACAAATGGTAACACCAATCCCATGCTTCGAGGTGAACCTGGATCCGCCACTTAACTCAGCATGTATCTGAATCTACTCATGTAAAGGGTGGATCTTGTACTTACTTCTCCTGACATTATCATTGATCAATTAACTATCAATGTGAACTTCTCTGATCATTTCTTTGTAACTTTTATTCCACTTTAACACTTTCTTTGCTGTCAAATCCAAGTACGGTTTTGTATTTGGTTTTTCTAGAGCAAACTTTAAATGCATCTGCAACTTTTTCTTGGATTCTGATATTAGTCTGCTGTTTGAGAGTAAGGATATTGAATAAATTTATTAAATGTCATATTTTCGAAGCTGTATCCCTGTTTATCCCTAAGATTTTTGTAAGAAATTGTCAAGATCTAAAGTGCTTCAATTCGGAAATTCATCATCACATAAAGTTCCATCCCTATATCTTTGTTTTATTGTTCATAGGCAAAGTTTAAAGATTTGCCCGCGATGTTCTGGCTGCATAAGCGCACAGCTTTCTTTCGTGAAGCAAGACAGATCTACCAGTCGCCGTTACATGCGTATTGTACATTGGCAGAAGGGTGAGCAGGTGAGCAGAACGGTACTTACGCTTTCAGCTCGGTCGTGGTGTACCAGACAGCTGGCATGCAGCACGAGCAATCCTAGCGTATTTGCAAGTTGCACCTTGGAACCATGAAGATTGGGAAGAGGTACAGCCTCAGTCAGTCACCGAAGGTTGCAGCGCATGTCGTCGAATGGAGGTGACTTCTCTAGTTGGCAAGACCGATCGGCGCATATCGCGAGGCACTGAGTGTGAAAATGTGTAAACATTTGGAAATAGTTTCGGATAAAAAGAAGCGCGTACAAAGCCGCGCATGCGCACTTACGACGAACGCATATATAATTATAGTGGAAATGCTTGGCATTCCTTGGGCGAGCGGAGCGAGCCTTAAAGTGTACTGTAATGAAATAGAAGATATTGGAGATACGAAGATCTTCTTTGGCAGTGAAAAGTATTTTTCTGAACAGAATGGCCCGACAATAAAATTGCAAAAAGTCATACAAAATGTAATTTGTCAATACCATAAGGTCAGTTTTGCAGAAGCAGTTGAACCTGCAATTGTGACCTCTTGTTTTTTCAATGTTGGAGACTCCTTGGTAGGTGGATCTATACATATGACTTTCACTTTCACAGACACCCTGTTGTAATTTTTCTTTGAATCATGATGTTTAAAAGTTATCATGTTGTTCTGGGGTGAATAGGCTTTAGGACTGTGCTTGTCCCTAACACAGTGAACACACTCAGTACAAGATGGACGAGCCATCCTAGAACCACGAAGATTGGAAAGAGGTATCATACAGCCTCGGTCAGGTATCGAAGAGCGCAGCGAATGCCAGCGAATAGACTAGAGTTCTTTCGCTGGCTAGATTTCGAATCGATGGGCAGCGTTGTAAAAATTTTGAAATTCCCTATCACGCAAGCGACGCTGATACATAGTAGCCACACACACACGCGTATACGCACACGTGTGTACTATACTCACGACGACATTGCAGGCAGCATGTGAAAATTTTGAGAAGCGCGGAATATTATAGCGCTCTATAGACTTTGATCCCACTGTCATCATCATCATCATCATCATATTCATGTTGTAATCTTGTCTAGAGCGTTTTTAAGGATGTTAACAGTGAATTAGTGACATAGAATTGTCTATCCCTTAATACTGTATAATCAGGCAAAACCCCTCCATAAAGGACACCCCGCTATAATGGACAAATGTTGTGGCTCTAAGTTGTCCGCCTTAGAGGGGTTCCACTGTATATATCCCTTTGCAGGCGGACCTCTCTCTGACTACTAGACTCACTAGCAATTCTCTGTTCTTCATTGCTGCGAAGCTGCAGAAGGTGGATCTCTCTCCTCTCTTCACTAGACTCACTAGCAATTCTCTGGTCTCTATTGCTCCGCACTAGCTGAAGCCGGCCCTCCTCTCATCTTCGACAGATTCGGCAGCAATTCTCTGTTCTTGTTGGTCCGCAGCTGCTGCAGGCGGACTTCTCTCTCTTCGGCAGATTCAGCAGCAATTGTCCGATCATGATGATACGTAGCTGCTGTAGGCGCGCCTCACTGTCATCAACACGCTCGGCAGCAATTCGTATTGCCTGGTAACTCGGAAGATGTTCGAGCCTAGCCTCTCCCCTTTCTTCTGATTCAGCAGCACGTCTATCCCTCACACGACGTTTCGCTAGCCTCGCCTCCCTTTCATTTGCTGTCTCTGTAGCGAGGCGTTCCCTTCCCCGTTGTCGACCTCTGGCTAGTGTCGCCTCTCCTCTCCTCCGTTGTTTCCGTTACGAGAAGTTGTCTCGCTCGTTCTCGATTCTTAGTCAGCGTCGAAAAAGACGAGTCTCTCTCTCTTCATCACTTTCATGGGCACGCCGTTCTCTGTCTGTTTCTCTTCGACGAAGAACACTATCCTCCGCGGATGAATCGGAGCCAACTCGAATGCCAACTGGACGGACAGTGGATGGAGAAAATATTCCGCGTCGTAATAATATTAACGCATGCGCACTAAGACGACGTACGAGCGACTACGTTGGCTCGCTCCCACTCGCCAATTAGAAACTGACGCTTACTTTTAATTATCTCCTGCGCTCCCAGCACTGATGAGTGAGTGGTACTCCCCCCCAAATTCCAAACTCTAGATGAAACCCTGCATACGTAGAGTAATGTGTCTCTATCTTCAATGTGTTTTTGTGACTATATATCCCTGATTTTGTACAAAGATTTTGATCACACAATAAACAATAATGCACACCACATCTTTACGGATCGCTTCCCGCTCGCCAAAAATGTTCAACATTTCCACTAGTTTTTACGATAGTTTCGCTATCCGTTAAAAAAAGCAGAAAGTCCACGTGTGTGTGCGCACGTGCGTTCGTTTTATAGCGCATAATGATTCATCGTGCACTGCCTCAAAGATCAGTACTGGCAGATCCCCAGACATATACCGCCAAACTGGATGTCTTTTCCTGTGGTGTGCTCTTTGTTCAGTGGCCCAACCCAGGTCCTCGTACTTACACTGTGCAAGTAGGAAATGACCCTTGCTTCCCATCAGGAAGAGGGCTTGTGGAAGTCCCCCGATATGAGCGTCGTAAGGAGCACCTGGATCTCATCTCCCCCACACACCCTCTCCTGGAGTAGTCCCTGGACTGCCTCAAGACAAGAAAGTCATCGACCACGGCGAGCAGCTGTGCTCTCGCCTATGTCTGAAGAGAGTGCTGCTACCGAGACAGCCTCCCCACACACCCTCTCTGGAGGTAGCCTGGAGTAACTCTAAGACAAGGAGTCATGCGACCAACGGCCCTAGCATCCGTGCTCTCCCTCGATGCTCTGAAAGAGAGTGCTCTGTCCTTCACCGCCCCAGACAACCTCCCCAACGCAGACCCCATAGGAGACTATAGGTCAGGCACCTCCTGCCAGAGCCGCAACAACTGAGGGAGAGTGAGTCAGAGTTTGAAAACTCACCAGAGAAGTGCAGCAACTGACACTGCAGAATGCCAGAAGCATGCAACAGAGAGATATTCTGCAACTTCAACAACAAAATCAAACCAGTAGACGAAGAATGAACAGGTGGTGGCTGCTCTACACAGAGTGTTGCCAGCAAAGATGCAGCACTTCAGGCAAAGGATGAGTTGGTGCAGGAGAAGGAGAGATAGATAGGAGAACTGCCAGAGATGTAGGGAGAGAAGTGATGTGCCACAGGACCTCTGAAACTGGAGTGGAGGGATGGACCACCAGCTCCCGTTTCAACCTGCGGACATTCAGTAGCAGTCAGTGGAGAGATGGTGTATTGTCGTGATGGTGTAGTGTAATATAGAGCTGGTGTTCACCTCAAGCACAGGGCAGTGGACATTTTCTTCCAGAATGCCCCAAACAGTTCTTCTCATAGCGGTAGTGAATGACAACTGACAGCAATTGGCGGAGAACAATCAGTCACAGCCACAAACACTCTTCATCAGTCTCCCAGAACAGACATCGGCATCTTCCAACAGAAGTCGATTGAACATTTCAACCAATGACATCTGTCGCGTTCCCCAGCAGTCCTACCACCAACACGTCACTGTAGTAGCTGGATGAGATGGGGTCCAGATAAAGAGAAGGCACCAGTAGAAGTGATGGACATTCAGGCACTACAATTGTCCACACGTAGCAGTCTACCTCTTCCTCTCCAGCTAGCCACAGCCACCATCTGTGGGGACAGACTCTATATTGGTGGTTGGTTTAGTACTGGTGCGTTGCCGCCAACCAAGTCAGTAAATGTGTGAGGTGAAAGACCTCCTCCAGTCACAGCCACAGTCACTACCACCAGACTGCTAGACTGCTAAGCCTCAGGCTAATCAGTATGGAGAGAAATCTCATCTCTTCCA
>CASHTH010001936.1:0-15456 GCA_030341885.1 Geodia barretti
ACCATGCGCAATGCATTCGTGTTGTGGGTTTGTGTACATAGATCATGTGCATAGAGTTGCTCAAGTTGTTTAGGCCATTATCAAAAGTGACATTTAGAAAACCCTGGATGTTTCCCAATGCCTACAAAACCAATACTTGGCAATGAAAACAAAATGTAGCATCATCCACCAAGGTCACATTTTTATGATTTGCTGCAAAGAACTGCTTCGGTTGTTCCAGTGACATCACAACTGTGTGCGTAACCCTTCCACAAAGCAGCTCCAAAGCACGCAGCTGAGATCTACTAACAGATTACAGTTCCGTCTTCTACTCTGGACGATTCTATTCCTGCCAGCTCTTCTTGGGAGATGCTGTGCACAAGTCGACTGTGAGGAGAGACCGAGCTACATCAACTGTGTATATAGCAGAATTAGAGAGTAACGACGAAGGGCTGATGTGCGTTGACAGCGACAGTAAGGTTATATTTCATAAAACATACACATGTATATTGTACATACATACACATGCACATATTATACACATGTACATTGTACATACATTATACATACACATGTACATAAAAAAGAGAGAAAAATTCAATTGAACCGTTGGGATAACATGCAGATGCTCCCACAACGAATTTGTATAATGTAATATGTAAATAGTCAGCTTTTGGTCCCTGAAAATCGTAGTGCTCCATGAAAAAAGACCCGGAGGGTGCATATTCGATCCCTCACCTCACATAGCCATGAGTTGAACGGCGGGTCAAGACCACGATATCCCTCATAAGCTTTGTAACAGAAATGCAAGAGTCCTCGACTACATATACAACTGTATACAGCATCAGTGTATCTACATCTGTGACATGTTTTGTACCCCCTCCCTCGCAGATGTTCCATGGGCAGTGAAGAGACTCTGGAGTGTCAGATCCTCCGAGATCTAGAAGTTTACTTCTCTGTGGCTGGATTTCTACCCTTCCAAATGTGAGGTGACATTGGTGAGCAAATGTTGCAGGCCAACTGTTCAAGGTGTGTAGCTGTGGTCTACAGTGTACTGTATCCCTCTCTGACTGACCCTGTCCACCAGACTGTTTACTTAATTAATAGCTAAATGACAAGGTTATTATGTGCACCGATTTGTCATCAAGGGGTTTTGCTGTCTCTTAGCAGGACCTCGCTGAGACAGACCAGCGACTGACCATCCTACTCAAACATACATGGAAAAATCATTCTTCCAAAGAAGGGGGTGTTTAGGTGCAAAAGCGAAACCAACGCAAGAGCGAAAACGACACGCCTAAAAAGGGAGCGCGGCTCTGTATTTTGCGGCCTCTCCTGTGCTACACCGTTATGACAGATATTAGACGTACAGTATAGAATCAGCTATACACTTCATCTTGTGTAACAAAGAGACTAAGGAGACAAAGGAGACAGTAGACAAAATTGGGAAGGGAACAGCCAGGGAAGTCTCTAATGAGTCTCTTTAGAGCTGCTGCTCAGAGAGAAAAGCGACGGATAATGAAGACATGGTTAGAAGATTATTTTGATAGAAGTTATATGTGGAATGGTACAATAATAATGACACTCATGAGTATTATCACTGGAGTATGGCATGGGTATGTTTTGAAGAAGGTTACATGGTGAAAGAGACAAAATGGTACGCATGAGAAAGCTTGTTTGCCTTTCAGCACTTACAGAGGTAACATAACCACTTCTTCTTGGTATTTATAAAACTTTTGTCAATCTTTACACAAGAATCGATGTGATACCATTCCGGCATGCCCACACTGGATGAATTGAGCTCCACGTGTTAGCGGCCTTCTACAACTGCAGTATAACATTGAATTCTTCTATTCTTTTAATCTTCTTCTTAACCCGCCTCCTCTTTTTATAATTTGGAAAAATTTCCCATTTCCCCTCTCAAAGAATTGAGTAAGTGTGATCGCATCAAAACTCTGATCGAAATTATCCGCCCCCCAGGATGAAAGCCGTTAAAAAGTGCAGTCACAAATACAATGGCAAAGCCACAGTCTGCCTTGCCTGACTGCATTTGAAAACCGTTTGTTGAAGTCGAATTTTGTTTTTCTTTTTCATTAGCAAGTTTGATATTTGTACCTGTGGAATCCATGACGTTGGCCACTCACTTTCGCCTGATTGCGAATCATCAATCACATAATTATGATTATTCTTCCTTTTTTTAGCCTGCAGACGCTATCTCTACTTCCTTCCTAACTCCAAGAACTGCTATCCTTCCTCCTTAAAGGTGACTGTGGAGGTTCGCCTCTAGCCTGTTCAATGCTTCTCTATTGGGTGATAGGAACCAGTGTCGTTTGCCCGACCCTCCAAACTTTCCCTTCACCCTCAAGAAACTAAGATTCAAATTACAACAATAATGGGAATAAAATTACCTACCGTAGCTATCACCTTGCTTAGATTGACATCCTTTCGCGTATGCTTTCAACCAACTCACCTAACGCCAAATGCGAAACGAGGGCTCTACACATAATGCCCTTCTACTTGCTTGCTAAAGTACAAAGCGGGAGGATGGTCTGAGAAGACTTTCTTCCGCCTTTAGTCCCATGATAATGAACTTCCGCATGCGGTACACGTTCCTATACCGGATGGGCCGTGCGGCTTAATTCGCATTCAATCCGTGTTTCGCATCTTGCTTTGGTTTCGCTTTTTGCAGCCTAACACGTCTCACAACGCAACTTGAGTACTGCATGTGCTGGGTTATTGCGCTGTCTGGGGAGCTGCTAGCCGTACTGTGTTGTCCTTCGCGTGCAGTCGAACTTGCACAGCAGGGCCCCGAGGTGACGACGCCATACTATGGAGCAGGGATCACTGGGGTCACCTCACCAGAACACCTGAATTGAAACGTTGTCCCAGACTTCCTTGTCCTGGGGCAGGGACAGAATAGAGGTCGATCAGGGAGGACGATGGCGCGGTCCTGTAGCCGGGGGGCTAACTGGATCCACGGCTGGACTTGAGAACACAGGAAGAACCATCCCCATCTGGAGAATGGACAGCCGTGACGAAGATGTCTGATTGCTGTCACTCCCTTTGACTCACCTGTCCAACAATAGCTCTGGTTGAGTACACATTGGACTAAAGGAACGTACTTGAAGAGAAATGCGGCGTTGATTAGGCATACAAAAGCATTGCCGCGATGATCTTTGCTGGTAACATTTCCCCATGTAGGGCTTCACGAAGGAGTGATGGACGACACTCACCCAACTGACAACTTTACTGAGTGGATAAAGTGTAGACTTTGACTGACACAACACCAGATGAAGCAATCCCCCTTGCCCTTTACTCCCTCCATACACCTACTATGACTGATTAAAAAAAGGAAGAACCCCTTCGTGAACAGGTGCCTTGCGAGAAACTCAAGAAAGATCTTGTAAACTCAACTCTTTTGTACGCAGTACACACGAAAAGAACTTGTGTGCACAACGTTAATGGATCATCACTATACTGTTGGGGTAGGATTGTGACCTTTAGTAAAGGAGCCCTCCATGCATACATATTATCGAGAAGAGACTCTGCTCTTCGTTTCTAACCGCGCTGACTGACTGGAAACACGATGCCTTCAGGAATGCACCCCTGTCGATCTATCGGCAAGGTCCATCTCTCTTCAACTCTTCTTTTTGGCATGTCATCGAGGAATGACCCGCAGGTTCCTGGATACGTCTCTCAACGAGGCCCTATATCTTCTAGAGACAAACTAACCCAAATTGTCATCCTGTTGACGTTGCTGAGAGAATCTGGACGCTGAGAGTCTCAAAACGGAGTGAAAAGAGACCTGTGTGAAGTCATGACTATCGCAGGAAGATATTTGGGCCAGACATACCGGATCCATACAGGCTCTCTCGTAATCGAGAATGGAGCGGAGCTGTATCCACCTTGTTCCGCTGTGTGCCTTTACTGCCTCTGACACAGGAGTCCGGAAGCTGTTCTTCGACCTTCTAAAGCAGTCATGACAGTCTGTATCTTTCGCAGGAGAGAGTATGAACAGCAGTGACTATGGCTACAACACCCACTCTGGCTATGGCTCTGGTGCCTATGTGGCACACCAGATAGCCACTCCAGTCACCTTAATGTAGGACATACTCAGCTAACCAGCTAATTCAGTCAACATGAGCTCCTGATGTGCTTGCTAACACTCTCTATAAGAAACCAGTAATATCATAATGTTTGGGGAATGTGGCGAAATGTACAGAATTTCAAGCAAAATGTAGGACATTTCCTCATGTACAGGAAGAATACAAGGATTTTTCCTGCACGTAGAGCAGAAATATTTTCCTCTATTTCTTCCTGAAATTCTTCCTACACTTTCGCAATTCTTCCTTCTGTATAACTTTTAATTTTTCACTCTGTCATAATGCATTGTACGGACTACTATTATCGTTCACTTCACCCCGCCTACTATTGTATGAGCATGCACACGAGATGGGAGCTTCTGAGCCATGCTAATGGCGGAAAGAGTTGCAGTGGAGCTCCTCATCGAAACCTATATACATACGCAAATCCCAACGTCACTCCTGGGGTGACTCACCTAGGTTTTTTTTTTTTTTTTTGCTGAGCCACGCTAAATGGCGTCCAAAGGATTAAAGCACAGGGAGCATGCTTTCGGCACGCTTGCATGTGCAGAAAGATTTTCAGTTGGTTTCTTTACACCCTCAACCTCACTGTGCAGAGCACACATATAGAGCGTGTTTGGGTATGCGCTTTGGCTGGGCCAAGATTAATGTTCAGGTTCAGGTCAGGGACGCAAGGACTCAATGATGAGAGTCTGGAGGGAGGGAAGGGTGAAGGAGTCTGTGTTGGTGGTGTGTGTGTGAGTATCCACTGTACATTAGCTGTTCTTAGTTGACCTGCTGAGGAAGTTTGAGGATATGTTTGAGCATTTCCAGTTACTTGAGTCAGCAATGCATCCTTTGTGTTGAGTATAATTATAGTGAGTTGTGGGAAGATATTTCATTATAGACGTTTTGGAGCTAAGAAAAATATTATGGCGATAATCCCAGTGTTCACCCATGTAATATCAGATTGTGTCTAGTGAAATGCAATGTGCCTCTGGTGGAAGAGGTGAGCTAAGTATGTGAGTTTGAGTTGAGACAGACACCAGTTTAATAATGGTTCAAACCATTGATGTGGCACACATGCTGGTAAACTTTTATTATTCTTCATTCATAGGCAGCTGAGAATACTCATATAGTACAGTCAAAGATAAACACAACAAATGCTGTAGTCTTACAGATCCTCGTATGACTAACTAACGACTCTATGTAAACGTATGACCGTCGTCATCAAAAATCAATATCCTCAGGGGCTAAGGGAGGAGGAAGTGGAGGTGGGGGAGTCCCTTCATCACAATCAATCTCGGTCCTCTCTAGAGAAAAAACTGCAGCTTCCTCGTTATAAGCAACTCCAGGGGCACCCTCATTATCTCTTATTAGAACCTGTGTGGAGGGATGGCTGGAGCTCCTTCATTACCACAGATCAAGGGCCTGTGTGGGGGAATGGGTGGAGCCCCTTCGTTATCACCCGATGTGGCTTTGCGTGGGGGCAGAAGCTGGGGCAGGAGTCTGGTCTGAAATTGGGAGCTCCATCTCTGCATCATCTTTGACTGGGAGAGCCCCTGCAATAAATGTATTACTAGAGGAATGCAACAGATGATTGGCAAGCGAAGTGATGAAGCGTCAACATTGTCACACATGTTTTGCACGTTGTATGTACAGTGCCTGTTACATCATTAAAACGACAAGGAAGGCCAAGTGCAACATTCATGCTGTTTTAGATTGTGCATAGGAACCTAGTTTTATGGTAGTATGGTCAGTGGCTACTTTCTAAAGACTGCACTTCTTTACTGGTACACTTATCTGTGGTCCAAAGATCATGCTGCTATGTTCGTTTGCCAAACACCACATCGAAAGTTTCTGGTTCATTAACCGAAAACAGTCAATTGAGCCAAAGCCACAGTTATTACTGAAACTTTTGGGTAACCATCTAGTGCATGCATGCTCAAGTGGGCCCCAAAAAACACTCTGGACATTTCTGTTCTGTACACAGACATTACTAGACTATACAGTATAGTGAAAGTCCCATCACGACTCTAGCAGGAAAGAGTATATGTACTGGTGAGGTAGCGTAAACAAGGCCACCCCTGGATAAACAACTTTGCACGGAAACACAATCATTCTCACCATTTCAGAAAAATGCTTCTTGCGGAAATCCATTTACGATACTACGATAAACTCACCAGTGATGTAAGCAGTGCTAATGCCTCGGATAGCTGGTTGAAACCAATCTGCTCACAGAGAGAGGACACATCTGACCACCTCACACACTCCTTTCTCTCATACCACCGAAACACCACCTCTGCCAGCTTGGCACTGTCACTCACCCAACTCCACGTCAATCTGCACAACATTATTTTTCTTAGGGAATGATTCCTATATCATTTCACAAGTGGCTACATTACATTCACTGCAATGAAAATGTGTCATCAATAGGCTTTGGCAAATTATGCTCAAGTTTTCACCTAAATAGCATTCTCATGCAGGTCCACTTAATGCTCAAGAAATATAATGCTCAAGTTTTTACCTAAAATGCTATCTCCTTTTTTTGCTAGCAGTTGCGTCTGATCCAGCCTCGTCATCACCAGTCACAAAACTCGTGCCCGTTGTGTACTACATTGACACGCGCATTTTTGCACGCCATGTAGTGTAGTATAGGAGGTCAACACACGCTAGCTTGCCGGCGGCGGCGCGCGTGCGACAGCGTTGGCAGCGCGCTGATTGGAGCACGCCCACCACACCATTTGGGGGTGCGGGATAATGCCTAAAGTGTTCGAAATTATGCCAGTAGAAGATGCCTATAATGCTAGCATTATTCCTAAATGCTTATGCATGCCTAAAATAATATGCCAGCATAATTGACCAAAGTCTAGTCATCAACGAGGTAGAAAGGCAAGGCACAGCAAACAAGTCAACAATACCCAAGACAGCTCATTTAGCTGCACCACGTAGGATCGAACTCACTCAATCCTCAGTTGGAGCAGGAT
The DNA here is from genome assembly GCA_030341885.1 of Geodia barretti. Taxonomy (NCBI): domain Eukaryota; kingdom Metazoa; phylum Porifera; class Demospongiae; order Tetractinellida; family Geodiidae; genus Geodia; species Geodia barretti. The sequence goes on from CASHTH010001936.1 coordinate 7,046, forward strand.
TAAGCGAACACTGATATCCTTGTCTGATAGTGAATAAAAATTACTTGCTAATGTAAATGTCAACAGTCAATCTTGATAATAGCAGTGTCTCTAGTAAAAAAATTTCATTTTCGAATTTTCAGACTTTGTTTGATTTTTTAAAATGTCAATTTTTAGCTGATTTATGCTAAACATTTGAACAACTTGTTTGTGAACCCTTTTCAGTTGATGGGCACTTTCTACAAGAAAACATTATAGGTATATACAGTATGGAAACTTTCCTAGCTCTGAGCCCCCATGGATTATTATGGTAGCTTATTACGTTATTCTTGTGTTACACATAATTATGATATGAGCATAAAGATAGTTGGGAGAGAGAACACATGTCTCTGGAACTTCTCTCCTCTCACCAGCTGATCATTTAGACAGAAGTGCTAATGAAGAAGAGTGTGTTATAGTGTGGAAGTGATTAGATATGTGTTTCGAGTAGCTACAATAAAAGAAAACAGATCTAAGGAAATAAACACTGAAAGGGCCTATGTGGGAAGGTTGAAAACACACTCAGGGTTATTTGGTTTTACTATATATGGAATCATGACAGCAGGACTGTGTGCCAACACAGTACAGGAAATAGCAGCAAGTTCAATGAGGTATATACCTAATACAAATAACGTTCACCTCTTCTTCTTTACCAACGACATTTTGTGGCTTTGTTATTCATAAGAATATAGGTGACGTTCACTTTCTTTTTACCCTCACTTGAATACGGAGTGTTATGAGTTGTCAGCAGTTAATTGAATGTCTATATTGATGCTGGGCCAAGATTAACGTTCAGGTTCAGGTCAGGGAAGCAATAATGAGTCTGGAGGGAGGGAAGGGAGTTGAATAAGTCTGTGTTGGTGTGTGTAGCTATCCAGTGTACCTTTCTTAGTGGACCTGCAGAGGAAGCTGACAATGAGCACTTGATATATAGTTTCAGACACCCATCCTTTGTGTTGAACGTTTGACCTTTTAGGTTAGAATCCGAGTGCTCAACAATCTCACACAAACAGTATCAGACTGCGTCTGGTGAAGGTGTCGCTGGTGGAAGAGAGTGTCTTTGAGTTGAGACAGATACCAGTTTAATGAAAAGTACTAAAGTGCAACACCCTTGGCGAGCTGCTCATGCGCGATACCCCTAATTGTTGGGCTGGGCTCTTAGTATGCATGTAACTTCTCTCCTCTCACCAGCTAATCATTTAGACAGAAGTGCTAATAAAGAAGAGTGTTTTATAGTGTACAAGTGATTAGATAATATGTGTTTCGAGTAGCTACAGTAAAAGGAAACAGACATAAGGAAGTAAACACTGAAAGAGCCTATGTGGGAAGGTTGAAAACACACTCAGGGTGGATATTCCTTATTAGGTTTTACTATGGAAACATGACAGCAGGACTGTACGCCAACACAGTACAGGAAATAGCAGCAACCTCAATGAGGTAACGCAAATAAAGTTCACCTTTTCTTCTTTACCAATGACATTTTGTCGCTTTGTTATTCATAAGAATAATAGGTGACGTTCATTTTCTTTTTACCCCCACTTGAATACAGAGTGTTATGAGTTGTCAGCAGTTAATTGAATGGGGGGAGGGGCAAGGAATGGTGTCACTGGTGGAAGAGTGTGTCCTTGAGTTGAGAAACAGATATATACCAGTTTAATAATGATTTTTATCGTTCAAACCATAGATGTGGTACACATGCTGGTTCTTATTGCAGAAGTTTTTTTGCAGCTTAGAAAATCTCATGAACACGTATTGCACAAAGACAAAACAAAAAATTAATGAACAATTAATGCTGCAGTCTTATTGATCCTTGTATGACTTAAACTAATGACTAAAGTAAATCTATTTCAGTAGTAATCAAAAATCAATATCCTCAGGGGCTAAGGGAGGAGGAAGTGGAGGAGGTGGGGGAGTCCCTTCATCACAATCACTCTCGGTCCTCTCTAGAGAAATAGCTGCAGCGTTATAGGCAACTCCAAGTCTGTGGCTATGGGAGAAATGGCAGGGGCACCCTCATTATCTCTATTAAAACCTGTGTGGAAGGACGGCTGGGGCTCCTTCATTATCAAAGATCAAGGGCCTGTGTGGGGGGATGCTGGAGTCCCTTCGTTATCACCCGATGTGGCTCTGCGTGGGGGCAGAACTGCGGGCAGGCGTCTTGTCTGAGGTTGGGAGCTCCACCTCTGATCATCTTGACTGGGAGAGCCCCTGCAATAAACAAAAGAACATCTATGATTAGTAGAGGAATGCTGGCAAGCGAGTGGTGAAGCGTCAAATGTTTCGCGTGTGTGGTTACTATCTGCAGTCCAAGATCATGCTGCTAGCTATGTTCGTTTGCCAAAACACCACATCGAAAGTTTCTGGTTGACTAACCCAAAACAGTCAATTGAGTCAAAGCCGAGTTATTACTGTAAATTTATGTCTTTTGGGTACCATAGTGCGCTTGCATGCTCAGTGGGCCTAAAAAACTCTGGATATTTCTGTTCTGTACACAGGCATTACTGGCAGACTATACAGTATAGTGAAAGGAAAGAGTATATGTACTGGTGAGGTAGCGTACACAAGGCCACCCCTGGATAAACAACTTTGCGCGGAAACACAATCATTCTCACCATTTCAGAAAAACACTTGAGTTGTGGAAATCCGTTTACCATGGTACGATAAAACTCACCGGTGATGTAAGCAGTGCTAATGGCCTCGGATAGCTGGTTGAAACCAATCTGCTCACAGAGAGAGGACACATCTGACCACCTCACACACTCCTTTCTCTCATACCACCGAAACACCACCTCTGCCAGTTTGGCACTGTCATCACCCAACTCCCCGTCAATCTGCCAAAAACAATGTTTCTTATGCTAGACCATATTCACAATCAGCTAGCTACATTCTATATATCCACTGTAATGAATGTGTCATAAAAGACGTATAGAAAGGCAAGTTAAAGCAGACAAGTCAACTACACCCAGGATAACTCTTTCTGGAACTGCCTTTCCCACTTCCTCTGCTTCCTGCCTAATTAAGGTCCATAGTGTGATTCGAAGCTACGGCACTGCATTCTAGGTGAGTGCTCTACCAATTGATGTAGTGGTGCTCTGTTGGTGTGTACATTATAAGGTCACACCCACCATGTCCATAGTCTCCCTCTCCAGTCCAGCAGCCTCACCCAGAGCACGCCAACACGACTGTACAGTCATCAGTTGGAGCAGGATTAAGTGAACACTGATATCCTTGTCTGATGGTGAATAAAAGTACAGTGGGTCCCCGGTTAATATCATACTCACGGTGCATACAAAATATATGATAATAGAGAATATTCAACAATTTGGGTGTGTATAATGCGGTGCATGGGTATACATGGGTATACTGTGTATACTGATGTAAGTATACTTTGACCCAGATAGCGCACAATGCAGTTTGTTTAGCTAAGCTAATCAAGATAAGTTAACCTATCTGTTTACATAAGCTAATGGAGCCAGGTGGAGACAAAACTCCAGGCCAAGGTTGTTGAATTACACAAGGTTGTTGAATTACACATGCACATAATGATTACCTGGGCAAAAACCAAAAATTACTCAATTGTCTATGTAATTGGTCGGGATATGACATATCCATAATTCTATAAAACAATGTATGGGAAAGCTGGGTTTTGGATTTCAGGTTTGTATGATAATATACGGGATATTTCTATTAAACGGTATGTATTAAGTTGGACCCACTGTTATTATGCAGTCACAAATCAACTTTGTCAACTCGACTTCCAAAGTTGACTATCAAAAAACTTTGCCTATTCTGCGTTCGCTGAATATAACTTGTGTTCTCGATTATTTAGATGAGTAGTGCGGAAAATCTGAAAATAAGAAACTGAACTTTATGTTTAATAGAACAGCTTCCTGTGCATGGATAATATTCTGCCTAGGGTAATTGTGAGCATTAGGAACTGCAAGTACTTGAATTAGGTATTACATAGTGTATTATACAGTCAAACAGAAACTGTTTGTTGCTGACCAAGGGGATGAAGATCAGTGGCTCTGCAATTGTTTTGCTCCTGGTCCTCTTGACCATGTGATCTCTCATCATTTAGAAACGACCTCGCCTTGAACGGTCCTGTGGTGTCTGACGACATGGCTGTTTTTCCACTGGCTCTAGAGTACTGGACAGTCTCCCTGTCATTGGTGGTGGTGGGGAGATGCTGAGTTGGTGGTGACGAGCTCAATCTCAGCATATGTTCCAATGAACTAATGAGAGTATAAAAGAGTTTATGAGCATATGAAACATATACACAGTCTGAAAGCCTTCACTGAGTGTACTGCTTAGACTCTGGTATCACTCACACGAATGATTATATACGCTAATGGGAACAGGGAAATCGTCCCTAAAAAAATTACTCTGTAAGTTTCTCTCTTCCAACCAGCTAATCATAATGGACAGGATATTTTAGTAATAAAGTGTTTTGTAAAAATGTGCAACAGAATACCAATAGAGTCCTATGTGGGAGGAAATAGACACAAGGAAAAAGTCTGAGAGTAAACAGTGAAAGTATAATGTGGGAGGATTGAAAGCACCTGAAGGTGGAAGTCAATGTTTAAGTCCAAACTTGACTGTGCTAATGAAACACTACAGCAGCAATGTATGCACACACAGCAGAGGAAGAAGCAGCTATACTTTATTGAGAACACACATAACTTTCTACTTGCACTCACACAAAAATGACTGGTAGCAATAAACACCTAGCCTTAATTGTGCCTCTTACTATAGAGTTACCAATGCATCCACCCTTTTAGGTGGACATCCACTACGATTGCGCAGCACGAGTGGGGTGAATGTACCATTTGTACACTGGAAGCACACTAAGACAACTTATTAGTATGCATGCCATGGTGTATGAGAGCTCATACACCACATGTGAGTGTATGGCTGAGTCAGCACACCATACACCATGGCATGCACTAATAAGTTTTCTTAGTGCGCATACACTGCGTGCGTGCCTTTATTTCTAGGGCTTCTGGGTACAAAAATATAACACGACTAACTATCACCCCCGAAAAAGATTCCCTGAGGTGAAGCATGATTGTGAAATAAACTAACTTACAAGGATAACCTGTGAACCTAGTTTTTGTTGAAGCTCACATCATAGCTACTGAAAAAATAACTTGCGTGCTTATAATCTCACATTATCAGAGGAGTTGCAGCGACCAGTGTTGATTACTGTGCTGTATTGACCTGTACAGTCTCGCTCCAAATACTTTCTGGTAGCTGTAACCTGCAACAAGGAACAGGAGCCAGACCCTCTCTAAAATAAGATCAGGTGACTTTCCTGTTGCTGCAAGTTTTACAGTTCAGTCTTTAAACGGAGGGTATTGACACACACAGGCCCAGTAACTGAGTAAACTGTAGGGTCTGCCCAGCTCTCCCCTTTTATGATGATTTGGACTTAGACCTATTGCTGTGATAGTGTCTTTCTACAACATAAAGCTTAGATAATAATTGTGATCACAGCAGCAGAACAAGTCAGCAACTGGGAAGTTACGAGACCTTCTCCCTCTTAATAGAGACAGTAAACTACTCTCTTACTGGGATATACGAGTATTCCACAGGTGCTGGAGTTCCATTATTGCTGCACAGGTCAATCCTAGTACTACCCCCACTGTTCACGATTCTGCAAAAAAGATCTTTTCTCATTAAAAGCCAGGGGTTTAAGGTGTACCTTAAATTTGAAGCAACGGAAAGATTTCTTTTTGACCCTGTAAAATACATTAAGTATAGACAAGTTGAAAATCTACAACTAACTGTGTTTTCGAATTAGGCATGAAGATAGCACTGTCACCAGTGTTGTGACAATCAATAGAAAGACCCCAATCCCTGTAAGAACTGCTAGCTTCCAGATTGGAAGGCTAGAATTAAGGCTAGGCGTCATACTAGATGAGCTCTCTTCCATAAAATCTGTGTAAATACAAATCACACAGAAAATAATGAGCAAAGGGTCAGGTAGCTAGCTAGCTTCACCTTCATCACATTGTATCTCAAGTGGTAAGGGGTCACTGTATCCTGCACAGTTGTGGGCTGAGATGTTCACTGACAGTGTAGTATTGTACATGATGTAAAAACTGTAAGTGGGGCCTGGAGTTTCCAACTGTGTGCCATTGTCCACTTGGATAATGTAGTGATCAATTGGAACTCCTCCTCCATCAGACATATCTCCTAGCTCTAGTACTGCTGTGTTATTCCCTTGCCATATTACCTCTGGGGTATTATTCCAGCGAGGGAGATCTGTAAAATAGGCATAGCAATAGCTATCACAGTCACCTTTATCTCATTACCTGCAAAGTAGAGAATTGAAGAGGAAACCAGTGGGTATCCACCTCTATAGGTCACACATGTGATGTTTGTTCCATTCTCTATTCCACTAGTGATCACAGTCAGAATAGTTGTCACACTGATAAACTTCTCTGCCACGATATCTTCACTTAAATTGGTAACTTGTGTGTAGAAACCGTCATATTTCTTCATGGATTCACTGGTATATCCCGGTACATATAGGATTCCTGGTCCTGAAATGTGAGGTTCAGCATACCATGTCATAGTGGTTATATTACTGTCATGACAAGTGTAAGTGACGTTGACATCGGGACAGAAATAACCAGTTGGTGGATCCAGAGTTGGCTGTCCATGACTGTCTGGATAGTGAAAAAGTTCTGAAATTCCAAGGACATGAGAAAACACTAACCTAACTAGCAATACTAACCTGTCAATACCACGTACAAAATAAAGCTGCACAAACAAAGGACACGCATCGTGTGTATGTCATACAAAAATGTCGAAAACTACATACAAGCACTGAAAGACAATTTTGCACAGTCTTTTTCTTATACTCATTGGCGAGCTATGCGCAGTGGCCGGCGACCCACGTCCGAGCGTGCGCACAGAAGGCGAAGGCGCCGACACAATGACGTCAGGATTGAGGGATCAAAAGTGTAGAGAGCGCGCAACGGCTTGACCGCGCCCCCACGCACATGTCACGCGCCATAGGCTACGCCCCCGGCCCCTACAACATCTGGGAGCTTACGCTGATCAGCTCAGTGCCTCCAAGTAACGGATTTTCCCGTAATTTTACGTACTTTTACGGGCAAAAATCGAAGAATACGGAGGAGAAGCGCGCTCGAGAAGGCGTGGCAAGTATTACGACAATCGGGGGGTTCAAACGGTTGCGCCCCCCAATCCATAAAAAGCCAACAGCAGCGATGGCACGCCGCTTGATAATCCAGATGTAAACTTGACCAAGGATTGTGACAGAGGGAGAGGGTGCAAAAGGGAGAAAAATGAATAAGTATTTTTCTTAATTCCCCGAGTGTTATCCGTCTCTCCACCTTGCCGCTTTCTGGGTTTACGACCAATAACCGTGGCCGTGGAAGAAGTTCCGGGGGAAATTGCGGCTCTTCTGGTTGAAGCGCGCTACGGAAAAGTTGTGTACGAGACGACCGTAAAGTTTAGTTGGAGGCTATGTCAGCTGATCGCTTGGTTCCAGATCAAGGCCCTTACAGGCCATGAACATGTGGTAGCAAGATGTCAGGCCCTTGGTCTGGAACCAAGTGAGCAGCTGATCGGCGTCAGCTCTCAGAGCGCGTGAAAGGGAGAGGATGCTGCCAACCAGCCGTATTCTGATGCCGCTCGGCTTACCATTGGACGTTTTACAAACCTGTGGATTTGCAGTTAGCAGCCCCTCCCGTTATTTCGTGCGTGAGCAATGTTGTAGGGGGCGTGGCCTATGGCGCGGGAGATGTGCGTGGGGGCGCGGTCACTTGTGCGGCTTCCGGAAGTCGTTGCGCGCTGGGTCCGTTCTCTACACCTGATCCTGCAATATAATTATTATAACTGTAAACTGTATTAACAATCTTCAATCAAAGATGGTTGATTACAAGGTACTTTGTTACAAGTAGTTGCAGTAGAGTGTTTGCAGCACAAGTACTATGGAACATTACTTGTGGTAAAACTTAACCAGTCTCAAGCCACCCACTCTGATTATCATTGTGTAGGTCAAAGGTCAAAACTTAGCCAGTGAGCAATAATTAGAATAATCTCTCACCAGTTTCAAACTCTCCGGCTCTAGCACGGTTACAACTCGCCACTTTTTCAATGTACATGAGCCAACCTACTACACAGCTATAGCTACCCAGTAACAGGAAACTGGAACTACATACATCACTTTGGCCTTGTGCTGTTAGCTACTTCAATGCATCAGTGGCTGGACAAAACATTAGCTAGCTAACAGTTTCTTTATGTCACTGTTTGCTAAACACAGTACACCAAGCAAAGAAAAAGACCAGGAAAAACAAAGAAAAACATTGTCTCGGAAAAACATTATTGTTTTATTAAGCCACACTGTCAACAGTCTCATA
>CASHTH010001937.1:0-46979 GCA_030341885.1 Geodia barretti
TTTGAAACTACCACTGCCTATGGAAAGAAAATAGATGGTGACAATGATCGAGGCTGGACAGGAGCAGAAGAAAGTTGAAATTACTGTACATTGGCTATCGACAAGTGAAATTAAGGAAAGTGTCAGAGGCAGCCGTGGAGGGGAAAATTCACATGTCATATTCCAGAGATAGCAACAACAACAAGTCTCTTCTCATACTATACCAGTGAGTATGAAACAGAATATAGCATCGTGACAAGGTGTGTAACATTGTAATTCCAGTCCTGTCAGTGGAGGCAGTCATTGAAGGTGGTATCCCAAGATCAATTCAGAGTCCACTGTATCTCCATGTTGGTAGAGTTTCGAATATGTCTATACTGGGCCACATGGAGTGGTCTCTCCTCTCAGTAATATAAAGGCAATTGGCACCCAGAGATGGATAGGAAATGATAGCTACTCTGGTGTCACTGGAACACTAGAAAGTGCAGATAATGAGAAACTTACAACGTCTGTCTAACGGAAGTATCATCCGCAAATGACAGTAATTGTAATAGGAGGTTACCTAACATTATCATTGTGTCATTCCCTTCATGCATGACAGTATTATTCTCAGCTTCAGTAAAACAGTGATTAGAGTCACTAGAGAGGGTCTACCCCACTGTTGTGAGGGTGGAGTGGAGTCAGCCACCAAGGAGGGCCGCAGTAACTGGCTATGTGGTGTTCTACTATGATGGTAGGTGACCAGGAATAAGAGGGTACCTCCACTAGTACTGAGATCAAAGTTGCTCTGCTACATTAATTTATGCATCTCCGTGGATGGCTCTCTCAGAGGAGCGATTCCTACCTCGAAGGAGTGCCTGGGAGACTTATCACCACTGTGTAAGTGTTACGATGAACACACAAAACCAAAAGGCTACACAAGCACAGCACTTGCACCTTTATATGGAATTAGATAAACCCCACCACTCTAGCAATAAAACACAACATAGGATAGTAGACCCCCATCACCACCCAGGAGAGTTCCAAAGGTGTGGTTGGGTTGATGGCTCGGAGAGCACCTCAGTCAGAGTGTCCTGGGAGGCAGTGGAGTGATGCTGACTACTACACAGTCTCATTCAGTGCAGCAGTGGGAATGATCAGGAGGGACTGTGCAGAGATGATTCTCATTCTGCTAGTGTGACAGTAGTTGATGTTCCCACTGCCAGTATACTGTGGGGAAGATGTAGGATCAAATGACACCATCCTCGCTTAGAGCATACACCACATACTCAGTCACTGTGGTAGCATTCAGTGAACAAAGTGGGGGCAAAACTGTGGGGAGTGAAAGCTACCAAGATTGACTACGCCTTCAGAGAGGTAAGAAGTATTTAGGTAAGATTGGTCACTCTTCTCTCTCATTTGCAGGAAGTGCAGCAGTTTCCTGGCAGAGTCACAGCCAGATTTCTCTAGCTCCACAGTCATCTCAGTCCAGTGGAGTGGCCTCTCTCCATGTAGACTTGTCAATGGTTGTCATTGTAAGGTACAGAGTACAGTACAGGGCCAAGTCCAGTGAGTGGTAGCTGGGAGTAAAAGAAGTGACTGGAAACTGGAGCTCAGGAGCAGAGACTGAACTGAGTGGGCTCACTTCCTCCACCAACTACTCCATTGCAGTAGCTGCAGTCAATGAACAGGGAGATGTGGGGTGTCTACAGTCATCCTGTCACATGCTGAGGGACACTGCCAGGTAAAGTTTATCTCTGTATCAGCAACCATGCAAACACCTGGTTTGCCTAGGTTTCAACAAGTAAAGAGTCAAGGAATCTGTTATTATCGGTGCTACATGGCATGTATGGGAATAGTATTGGGATTTAGTGGAGCTGTCACTGGATGCCTTTTCTACAACAGGGTAAGTGACCATTTTTGTGTAGTTCCTTTACAACTACAAACAGTTACCTAGGTCATCACTATCAAAGCAACGAGTTAACACCAAAGTAAACACAGAGGATAATCAAGCATATGATGTGCACGAAACCAACCCAAATCCTAATGAGTCAATCAACAGAGGAGACAAAAGACGAGTAGTTTGCACTATCACTAGAGCAGATAGCTATACCTTTATAGCGTGCTGGACAGCATGTAGCTGTGAGTTGTGTAGTCTTAATTTTCAGTGTTTTAATAATACAGTGAATTTACAGTGAGTTAACTCACTTCCATTTACACACGTGAGTAAATGCCATCGCATGCATAGGGAAGGGATTATTCTCACGCACCACAGCAAGGCCATGTACCTAATTAACAGGACAAAATTCCACTGTCTGAAACAGTGTCACGCGGCCGAAACTCCGGCCCGTGCTCCCTATGTGCTTACTACTCTGCTTCTTACCAATGCTTTCGCATTGGGCATTGGTTTGTAGCTACGTGACTCTCATCCTGGAAGGCAGTGAATTACTAGTGCAGCAGTGAGAGTGTTCGCAGACGTTTGAGTCGGAGGAGTACGCGAGCCCATGCGCAGTAGCTTGGGCGTTTTCAGCGGCCCTAACTCAAGCCCATGGTATGACAAATCACTGAAGACACTTCATAATAATAGTGGAAGTTAGAAGTTGCAAAGGAATTCCTGTAGATGTAGAAGACTGACCTGTAGCTATATTGTAGCACCAAACTGCTGCAAGGTTGAAGGAGCTGAATGACAATGACAGAAGTGTTTAAACGTTTTAAGAGATCCCATTGTTATTGGTGTTGCAATAGCTTTGCGGGCGTACTTATTGCAGCTGTGAGTCTCCATCGTATGTCTTTGTGTAACAGTCAGTGTGGATGTTATTCGCATTGAGTGCTGTGTGTATAGCTATACATAAAAACTACAACTTGATAGAATCTTTCTCAAGTGCCTGACTTTCACCACTAGTGGACTGAAACAGATCTTCACCATGTGGAAAGAAGAGAACAAGAACAGAAGGCAACCGGCCCAATGGTGCGTCACCAATTGCAGGCATGGAGACTACTGTGACACTCCCATCTGGTTGTTACAGAACTATTGCACATGGAAGTGTGCAAACACAGCGGTAGCTATACATACAGTAGCTAGTTAATACCCTAATGCTGTTAGTCTCGCATAGCCAGACAGTTAGTCGTGGGGACAAAGATGGACCGTTTCAGTTAGCATGTCTCTACATTATCATTCTGGCAATCACGCAAGGAGATTGAGAAAGCCATACTCTCGCATAGTGTGTAGTAGAAATGAAAACGCTATATGTCAGTGGACCAGACTCTTTTCTACACGTGAGTAGGAGTCCGGCGACACAAGAATATTATTGGCGAGCGGGAGCGAGCTAACCTAGTGGTGGTACGAACGGCGCGGATTTTCTATGACGACCCTAACTGCGCATGCTCCAGGATTACACGCTTCTTTTTATCCGAAAGGATTTCAAAATTTCACATGCTGCCTGCCTGTGAAGATGCCCTTCGTCGTCGAAGAGAGAGGTAAAGAGAACATCGTGCCCGTGAGACTCCTGAGCAGAGAGGCTCGTTTGTATCAGCGTCGCTTTCGTGATAGGGAACGCGCAAATTTTTACACGCTACCCTACCTGATATATCGATGCGAAGTATAGCCAGCCAAAGAACTCTCGTCTATTTGCTGGCATTCGCTGCGCTCTTCGATACCTGACCGAGGCTGTCTATACCTCCTTCCAATCTTCGTGATTCTAAGCTTCAAGTTGTAGGATGGCTCGTGCAGATAGAGTCATTGTGTGCTCGCTCCCGCTCGCCAAAAATGTACTAGTAATACTGAGGATTGTGTAATATAGATATACCTCATATGTAAAGCTAAGCCACGGTAATTAACTTGCATGCCATGCTTTTTGTCAAGTATAATTATTATAAGTGAAGCTATCCACCAGTCCATCTCCCCTGGGGCTAGCTAGCTGCAAAGGGGCGTTAATTAACCCTCGGCGCGCATGCGCATAGTTGGGTGTTTGTCTGTCTGTCTGTCTGTGTGTCTGTTACTCTCAATCTCACTTTTCGGGTGTTTGTTCGTCTCACAGAGGATACTGAACGGGGAATGAACGTCAGAATTTTCGAACGGTTTTCTCTGAAAACGCTCCGTTGCAAAGCTAGAGCGCGAAAAAACCAATATGCAAATACACAACGGACGGACGGCCTACCACAGTCGGATCGATCCGCGTGCTCTGCGTACTTCGGAGGCACCAGAAGATGCAACGCAGGGCCTGAATCGCCTCTCGCATGCCATCTAGCAGTGCAGTTAGCCCGCGTCAGACTCTGCGCGAGCTGGGAAGAGACCACGAGTGATAGCTAAAACTAAACCCAGCCCATCAATTAGTGGTACTGTGCATGCGTTTACTTACGCGTGCGCGTCACAGTGCGCCGACTTCAGTGCTTTTCATTTTGTAAACTGCCTGGTAGAATCACTCCTCAACACTGATTCGAGCGTGGAGAAAAACAAACAATTTGGAAAAGGGTTGGGGTTGGTGTGCTTCTTCACCTGGCCTGCAGCATAGTTTCTCTGTGCCACAATCCGGGAGCCATTACTGGGGTGCTTTACTGCTATTGGATGTGAATGTAGAATAGGAGTGAGGCTATTATTCAGGAGTGTGATTACTGATATCCCATGATGCAGGTAGTTCCAAAGAGGACGGACCAACATCACAAGACATCAGACACTACTGAGAGGACTCGCTCATCCTCACAGTCTCTATATATAATAGCCACTAACGTCATCATTATTACATGCCATACAGTATCATACATGATTGTTGGATGTGTTGGATGATGTGTTGGATGATGATCATTGTTATGTTCTTCACAAAACCATGTATTAGTTAACAGCCGAGGAGGATTTCCTGTATACACGCGCCAAGACGCCTGCCGACGTTAACTTCCAACTAGTCAATCACAATGCTGAATTTCTGCTGTGTCATCTGCACTAATCACTAATGTAAACCTTGGAAGCCAGACAATTTGCACTACGCCTAGCGCTAGATGTTGTGATAAGGACTTCCTGTCCAATACTGATACCAGTGCAGCCCGCAGACCCACAGCTCAGAATACAGCGTATATATTCCTAGCACCGGGTTGTTTGAAGTGGACTACAAAGCTGCATACCGTTCATGTTAGCCTATAGCATTACAATCCCTAAGCAAGCATGCGCAGCAATGATCAGGTTTTCCTTGTGTGTGTATCTGTCAGCGTGACTGTCATCTTCTGTCTGCTTATACCCTTTGTTTACCAATAGTATGTGGTGAATGTGGCGTATTATTTGCATGAAATTATAGTTCATAGCATCCAGCCATAGTTATATATGCGCACTGTCCAGCCGTGACCGGTCAATCTTCTGTCTGCTTACCCTTTTTTCTTAGCTGGCATTCAATATTCCCATATAGTATAGGAATGCAGATCTCATGCGTCAGTGTTGAAATGTCTTGTTGAAAACTGCAAAATTCAGATGATTGAGTATGTAGGCTCGCTTTGCTTGCCAATAATACTACCGATGAATGGTTAGACCTTCGGGTTGGACCGCCGCGCGGATTTCGAAAGTTGGTCATGGGTGAAATAGTATATACCAGAATGGAAACGAGGTTCATACACTACTTGAGGCTATTGTGGAGCTGGAGCTGTGGAAGAGAGAAAAAGCTATATGTATAAAAGGGATAAGGTGTATCACCAGTTAAACCTACCATTGTACTTGGCAGCAATCTCCATGGCAAGGGCACGGTCTTTGCCTCCAACTGGATGAGCCACTGCATCCACCAGCAGTTTCCATGACGGATCCCCAAAACTCTCTGTGTCATACGACTTCTTCAACCATTCTTTCAGCGTGTCTGACAAATTGTCTTCGACGTCATTTTTCTCTGCTTCAATTCTGTCGAGAAGATCAGGGTCCAGTCTGAGAGCCAGTCCCACCTTCTTCCACTTGTGAGCCACTCCCACCAGTTCAGAGCAGACAGTGAAGAGATCTTTGATACCTGCACATACGAGAGAGAAATAATAATGCCTAGATGGCTGAGATGGCTAGCAGCTGTTCACAGAAGTAAAGGTAGCCAAGCTGCTTGATATTTTTGATCACACTGAAGTTGAGCAGAACCCACCCAACACAAACTTTCATGACACTGCCACAAAAAAAACCGCACATGCTGTGCAGGGCACTCGAAGACAGTCAAACACCTAGCTCCACTAATTGACATGTCTCACACTATTAACCAGGCTTTCGTATTGCTGGAGTGTGACATAATTATACTTGAATGCATACAATGATAATGTCATAATTTTAGTACCAAGTTGGCTCTCTACTGGAGTCGGAGGACTAGAAGAAGGAGCCTGGTTCACAAGAGGAACTGATGAGGCAGTAGATGAGTCTGACACACCTGCAACAATAAAGGCACACTGCTGTAAAATACCAGATGCCACACAGCACTCAAACGGTAAACAGTAAAATGCCTTCAATTAGTCTTACCTGGTGTTCTTTGTTCTGGAGTGGAAGTCTCATCACCACTTGCAGAAGGAGTTGGTATTGAAGCGGTTGAGGATTCTTGAGAGGACTCACCTGTGTTCACACAAAAAGGTTGTTGAAGAGCGCATCAAATGGCGCAGAATGGACGAAAGTTCTCTTGCTGACTGAATGGAGGAGGCGGCAGCGTATACACATAATTAAAAGAAGCACGTTATACAAACGCATGTGCAGTTGGATGACGAATCGACGTGTAAATAAATTACGCCTTAAGCACAACTAAGTTAACTTGCTCACGCCCACCAATTATTAATTTCGCACCAATATTACAAGTGGTTTTGTAAAAGTAAGCTGAGATGCACTTCACACTTGGCAGTTCTATATAGGATATATAGGACCAGGTGATTCCTGGTGAAAGAAAGCTGCAACTTTGAAAACATCATCTTTCCTCAGGATGCTAGTTGCAAATGTTGACAACTCTGTGCAAGGGACTCAGCACAAGGAAGTGCAATGCAGTACATCTGTGCCTAGCCTGTGCAGTTGCAACAAGTGAAACAAGCGAAAAGATGGGAAATTTGGCTGAGCAAACAGGCTGAATTTGAGAGGCTCGCACTGAGACCCACCGCCTGCACAGCTAAACGCATGCAGTAAACCTACGTTTTTCAGTGCTAAAACGAGCCCCTTCACGGACCGCAAGTTGAGTACAGAAAGAAAGAAACTGAAAGACGGCAAAGTCAGGGAGGCAGACGACTGTTGCTATTCTCATAGTGACCGCTTACTGTAGCCTACGCGCTTGCATTACTCACATGTAGTTTGGTTCCAGAGAAATTGGGTTGTCAGGTCTCCAAATTGATTGGTGTCGCTGGTGCAGATCCACTCCTTGTCCTGGATGTAGGCTGGGTGTGGTCTGTCTGTGTGGGCTCTCGGACACACGATTGCCGGCCGTGGCTTGTTGCTGGAGTAGCCCAGAGTCTCGTCCACGGTCTCGATCCCACCAAAGACAGCCTTTTGCACGTGCCCCCACAGCTCCTTCTCCCACGTCTTTGAGGTGAACACGTGAACCTCGAAGTACTCGTAGCAGTCAACGAAGGTCACCGACCCGGGATACTTGGGGACCTCGAACTGGATGCAGTCGCGATACAGACACGAAGGCTCCTGCGACGAGAGATGCAGCTTCCAGGAGTAGGGGCTGTGGTTTTCAGGAGAGAGGACGTGGGACATGAGGGAGCAGAAGACGCCACTCTGGGGACCACAGTCGGGGAAGTCCACCACTAGGGCACCGGCTGAAGAACACCTCTTGTGCATGTCACTGGCAGAGATGTGTCGGAGGACGCTCGGCATGAACCAGGTCTCTGGGCCCTCCTCGTTCCACAGCCTGGCAAACACCAGCAGCTCCTCCAGCAGGTGGATCAGATCGTCACAGCTGAAGACCCCTTCCTTGTAGTGGCTGCTGAACCTCCGGTCTTCCAGAAACTGCTTTGTGATTCGACCAAACTTCATGAACTCCTGCCAGCCGGGAGGCAGAAGATACATTTCTGCTTCTCCACCTGAAAACAGTTCCTTCTCTGGAGAGTGATTCTCGGGGGTCGATGCCGCAGTGTTTGACGATGTCTCTGATGACTCCTCTCCTGCAGCTGACGGCACTTCGGATGATTCACTGGGAATATCTGACACAGGCTCGGAAGGATTGCTGGCATCTGATGGCGTCCCGAGTGGTTCGGTCGTCTTCTCACCAACATCAGGTGTGTGTTTCTCTTCTGGTTTTGTTTCGCCACAGGATTCGTCTCCCTCTTCCGGCTCTCGCAGCTCAAACATGAACTCCACCAGCTCCGAGACCTTGTCCAGCAACACTTGTGGGTCGACAAACACGGTTTTTGGGAGGATGGTGCGGAAATAGAACATGAGGCTCACTTCATGGAAGTGGTCCAAGGCAACGTCGAAAGAGTCCTCGGCCAGGTCCAGTGACTCTGCCACCTGCAAGCACTCCTGCCGACTCATCACCACCCTCCCCAGTCTCTCCGCGATGCTCCTCAGCTTCACTTCAAATGCCAGCCACCGCACGGGCAGCTTCACCTTGATAGGCCGGCACTGCTTGAAGATGTAGCGTCGGATCCGCTCTGCCGTCTTCTTGTCCAGATGGTCTGGTTTCAGAGCGTTCATCTCAAAGATCAACTTCTCGGTGGTGGCCCAGATCACCTGACTGGCAAACTTCTTTGGAATCAGCTTTTTCAATCGTTTGTTCTTGTCTCCCACCGTTTCCGAGAGACACTTGTGCAGCTGGTCTCGATGGGTGCCAAGGAAGAGCAGCTTGAGGGGATCTCCCTTCGTTTTGGAGACAAACGTGTGCATGGTCTGCATGCTCAGCTTCAGGTTCTCTTCATTTGTGCGGGTGGACCGGTAGGGCTTGGACACGGCTCTTCCCCTTCGGTAGTAGCCGATGTTTGGGCGGTGGTCCAGTGGCTGGGAGAGATCGATGACCAGAATGCAGGCCGACGTCTGTCCTAGGAACACCGTCATGGCATCCACAAACTCAGGATGGCCTCCGCTGTACATGATGTACACACGTGTTTCAGTGAAGACGGTCTCCTGGGAGTGGCTGGGGACGTTGATGAGGGATATGAACTCCTCCTCAACCTCGGATGACTCCAGCAAGGATTCCACCGTTACCTCAGGGGCCGTGTCAGACGACTGGTCACCACTGGCCATGGCTGCCGCACTGGAGGCAGTGGATGAGGCTTTGGTTTCTTCCGTGGCTGCTGGTGAGGATTTCTGGGGAGAGGCTGCCGACTCTGCTGGTTTGGGGGAGTGGTTTTTCTCTCTGACTACAGTTGGTGGCTGGCTGGCTGGCTGGCCTAGTTTCTGGGCACGGGCTCTCAGGATGCTGGCAATGTATTGCTTCTTCTCATCTGCCGTCTTCTTCTTCCACCTCACCTCCTTCCCTTCCACAAAGACCACCTCGGTTTGGACGGGTCTCTTCAGGAGAGGTGTGCTCTCTCGTTCTCCCTCTGCCAGTGGCTCCTCGCCAGTCAGTGTCTCTAGGGACGTTGACTTCCCGCTGCCTGCAGTACCGACCATTGTCACTTTTGTAATGAGTCGTTCTGCGATTCCACGTTTCATCTCGTTTTTAAGGATCTTCCTGGCTTTGTTGCGACCTGTCAGAGGTAGGTTATACTTGTTACAAGTTTGTTGTAACTTGCACTGCACATGTAATATTTGGTGACACTGGCTGCAGTACACACATAACTCTCCAGCTAAGGAGACTATGCTAAATGTATGCTCACAGCTTAATCTTTTACACTCGCCTAAAACGTTGAAGCATAGTCAGAGGAAAATCTTTAATTGTTTGAGAGCTGAGAGCAACTTACCAGTAGGGTGGTTGTACTGGAGTGTGCCGAGAACATCGTGATACTGCTGATCATTAAATAAATCGCCACAAAAGTAGAGAGCATCTGAGACCAGCTCCCATGATGGGTGGGGATGTTGGGTGGGGTATATTCTGATGACCTCATCTCTCCTCTCCTCATCACTAGCGAACTGAGACTTGATCTTGTCCAACTTTGACCGTGGGACACACAGTGCAAGACCAAACCCCTCCCACTCGTCGGCTGGCAGTGTGTCCAGTGCTGTTCTCATGTTGGAGGGAGTGAGGCTGGGATCTGAGAGTAAACAACAATCAACTTATATACCTAGTCACTACTTCTGTATATATTGTAGACACACTATATTATATGGTCCTTGACCTGGCAGAGAAACCGGAGGCTAGGTGAGATACGATAGACCATTCTCTACATATTGCCTACATCTCCTCGGAAGAAGACTCTCCATCTACCCCTTGTGCTATCTGCAGCAAAGCAGACCACCTCATAGAAGACTGCGCCTTAAGCTCGCTGGCTCCAGCAACAAAAAAGGCCCCTCTTCCTCCAGCTGCAGCCTCCCGGGACCTCACCAAGGACAAAGCGGCAGCTCCAAGCTAAAGCCATCCCTAGCAAGCACATCTGCCTGTCGTGCAACAGGGGTAGGGGTGCGTTTCCAGGAACCTGCAATTTACAGCACATCTGCATCTCGTGCAGAGGCCAGCACCCAGCACAAGAGTGCACTCACACCGCCTTGGATTCCAATTTCTTCCAGCCGCAGCACCCGCAGCCCCCTGCTCCCCTGGCCACTGCAGGCCAGTAGGACTGACATATCTGGCATGCTGGCAGAGACAGCCCCCCATCAGTTACCCACATTATATCATTCCGTGGTTGCCCGCCTACCCTATAGCTATCCCTCATGTATGTCCTGACATAGGACTGACATATCTGGCATGCTGGCAGAGACAGCCCCCCCATCAGTTACCCACATTATATCATTCCGTGGTTGCCCGCCTACCCTATAGCTATTCCTCATGTATGTCCTAGCTCCAGGGTGAATACTGATTATAAACACAGCTCAATAAGCAGCCACACATTTGGCTGACACCCACTTTCTCGGTGTCTCTCCCTCAGGCTACTCACTATTACAACTATCCAACCTCCACCAGTGCTGTTACCATTACACTGTAACCCGACAGTTCTACAAGTGCGCACCCCACTAAAGCTGCAAGCATGGCAACAAGAGCTATCGAACTACCCAGACCAAGAATTTGCAGTGTTTCTCTTGGGAGGCATCCAATCCGGGTTTCGCATCGGTATCCCTCCCAGCTTCAAGTGCATGCCCATACCTCGCAACATGCAATCGGCATACGAACACAAAGAGGTAGTCAAGCTTGGTCGCATGGCATACCTATCAACAGCTCAGGCAGAGGAGTTGACCCTCATTGGCGTCCATTTGGTGTAATAGCCAAGTCCAGGCAAGTGGCGCCTTATCGTCAACCTGTCAGCACTATATGGTGCAATTGACCAGGAACTTAGCTCCATTGCCTACACATCTGTGGACGATGCCGCCCACCTCATCAACAAGCTTGGGCAAGTGTCGTGGGGCAGCCATAGGTGGCCTCTGCTGGTGTTTGGTCTGCAAGAAGCGTATAGGGCAGTCCCGGTACACCCAGCTGACCAAGCAAAGTTGGGAGTTCAATGGCAAGGACATCGATCGGGCACTTCCGTTTGGCCTACGCTCAGCCCCAAAGCTGTTCAGTGTCCTAACAGATGGGTTCATATGGTGCCTCCACAACAAGGGCATTCAGTTCGCATTTCATTACTTGGATGACTTCCTTCTACTCGGCCCGGCTGGGTCTCGCACATGCCAAGAGGAATTGGCTGCAGCGCTCACTCTCTGTGACCAGGTTGGCTTGCCTGTGGCCCCTGGCAATCGATCTGGACACCAGCAGAGGCCACTTACGGCTGACTCACGACAAGAAGGAGAGACTGCTGGCAGCTATAGCCAAATGTACGGGCGCCCCACCGATCGGGCACCAAGCGTGACCTGCTGTCACTCATTGGTCTGCTGAACCATGCAGCGAAGGTGGTATGCCCAGGTCGGGCATTCATTCCAAGTCTAATGAACGCGTCTACTCACATCAGTTCACTGGAACACCACGTGCACCTTAGCAGTGCAGTAAGGCAGGATATACACTGGTGGTATGCCTCGTTGGAACGGCATTAGCATGATCCCTCCTACAGCCACCTCCCATGTCCTAACATCAGACGCTTCGGGCCGCTGGGGTTGTGGCACAGGTTTTCAGAACCTCTGGATCCCACTCCCATGGCCACAGCATTGGGAATATGTGGCCATCACTCCAAAAGAGTTCGCCCCCATCGTGCTTGCAGTGGCTACTTGGGGGCCGGAGCGGGCGAAAAGTTTGCGCCCAGTGTGACAACATAGCCGTTGTGTATGCTGTAAACAAAGAATCAGCCTGCAATCCGATCCTCTCCAGGCTACTACGTCTGCTCTGCCTCTTCTCTGCAAACTATGACATTACCCTAGTTGCTCGGCACCTCCCTGGGCCCAAAAAGCAGCAGGCGTGCTTTCAAGAGACAACTTACCCCTATTCATATCTCTCAAACCACAGGCCTCACTTATGCCAACAGTGACACCAGCAGCTCTACAGGACATGCTGTTCAACGAGTAAATCAGCATGAACTCTCTGACTGTGACTACGCGGTTGAGAGATACTTTGGAAGCGGCATTGCTCACTCCACTCACTCAGCATAGGCCTGCGCCGTGCAAAGATACTTTAGCTTCTGCCAGCAGTTCAACGTGAAGTGCCAATTCCCACTAACAGGGGCCACTCTCTGCCGCTTTGTAGCCTTTCTCGAGCAACAGAACCTAAAACACAGAACAATAAAGTCATTATCAGGGCTGTGTTTCGCTCAGATCAATCAAGGCCTAGGCAACCCCTTCAGAGAAGACACGCCTCGTCTGGATTATGTGCTAACAGGGATCAAGCTCGAAGAGGCATGCAAGGGCTCAGTCACCAGGCCACGCCTCCTCATTACCATTGATGTGCTGCGTAAACTCAAGCAGGTGTGGCTAGCCCCACCAGTCACTTTTGATGATAAGATGCTCTGGGCAGCGGCCTGCACCGGCTTCTTTGGTTTCATTAGGGCCGGCGAGTTCACTGTTCCGCCAAGCCAAGCCTACGATCCAGATGTACACTTGAGCCTAGGAGACCTTGCCATAGACAGCCACAACGCCCCATCACTTATCCACCTCGCAATCAAGCAGAGCAAGACTGACCATTTCCGCCAGAGGGTTGACATTTTTATTGGCAGCACAAATTGGCCAGTGTGCCCGGTCAAGGCGCTGATTGAGTACCTTTGGGCCACCGAGGGGGCACTATTCCTGTTTGAGTCGGGCGCGCCTCTCATACGAGCATCACTAGTGGCCAGGCTACAGCAAGCACTCCAACGAGGTGGGCTCAACCCCTCCGACTTCAAGGGTCATAGCTTTAGAATCAGAGCAGCAATCACGTCCGCTAAAAAGGACTGGAAGACTCACTTATTCAAACCTTGGGCCATTGGAAAAGTGCCGCCTACAAGATATACATCAAGCTACCGAGGTCCAAGCTAGCTGCAGTCTCCCAAACCCTGGCGAGCAATGCCTAGTTCTGATTTATGTGTCTTATGAAGAAGTATGAAGCTATTCAATAAGTAGCAAGAGTCATTGTCATGGGACAAACTCTTCTAGCTTTATGCACCCCTTTCGTTGGTATCCCATGTCAATGATTGCAGGGGCACTTCAAGGTATCATAGAATCGTGCAAGGGGCATGTAGGGTCAAAGGTCATTAATCTGCCAGGTGACCTTTCAGCAAGGGCACAAAACCCTTGCACGATATTACCAAACGAATCTCTATTTATGAAGCATTAGGGGTCCTCACGACCCCAGTTAAGCCTATCCCGAGTTGTTTAACACAATTAGACGAGGCTACCTAGCCGAGGCCACAGCTGCGCTGCACGTGCACAATTTCTCACCGTACACGTGCGTTATATCACGTCCACAGCCAGACAGGCAGCAGCAGCACTCAGTTGTTTCCCCCTTTCCCACCCTCCCGCCCTTTCTCTCTGAAGTTACGTAGCATTCCTAGCCAAGAAAGGTCTGAAACACATGACAATTAAAGCGTTTGCCATTCGGCATCAACAGATCTGTGAAGGCCTGGGTAACCCCTTCACAAGTGGCGTGATGCCCCAACTGGAGTATGTTCTGTTGGGTGTCAAAAAAGGTCTGAACTTCTTTCAAGCGCAGCCCAGTTTCCTTTGATATTAATTTGGATGCTGTGTAATTTAACTTCCATTGTGCTCTCTTTTTTTCAACTCATTCCCCATCACTCCCATTGTGCAGGAGAGTAATCCAAGAGGCCCCGAGTTAGTTTTGCTCTATTACCCACAAGCCAGTCTGTTGTTCAGTGACACACGGAACCTAAGATTAGGCCAGTTGGCAAAGCACATGTATGTACATGAGCTTATGCTGTACATTAGTGTTTACATCCACTGCAGCTACCGTGAATAAGTTAATTATGCAGGTCAAATGTGTGAATGTGTAGGCATGAGGCACAAATTCATTTGTGCGGTTTTGATGAATAAAATCTCTGGCTGTGGACTACGTATGTACATAGATATGTAGGCAGAGTGCTTTGCCTACATATCTATTCCCAACTATGTACACAAGAATGTCACTAGAGTAACAGGTCCATAAGTGTGGAACCCTAAAGCGATTGGAACAAACCCCAGCGAATGACACACGGATAACACTCACCACATGTAGATGGTAGATGTTGTCTGACTTCCTCCAGGGCTGTGTGCTCCTCCATCATCCATAATACTTCAGCTATCTTCTCCCATGATGCACCGGGTATGGTCTGGAGGTAGTACTGTAGACCTGCAATCCTTTTCTCCTCTTCAGTCGAGTGTGATGGACTGGCCCTGATATCATCCATCACTGAGGGGGGGACATCAAGCCGCCTCAGCAGGCTCACCTCAGCACCATCTCTCCACCAGAAGTGTCTCACAGAGGACACAGCAGGTAGCAGTGTGTGTGGAGTGAGACTGTCATCTGGTAGGGAGGTACACCACTTATACACCACAACAGACAAATATGGGACAATAATAACGAATGCCATGCATTATTGGTGAGCAAGCACAGGCTTTTAAATTTTTCAAGCGTATTTAGAATGACATTCAAAACCTAGAGTGGTCAGTAACAAATGAGAGAATGACAGAAGTCACTGCTCAAACAAGTATGCACCCAATGGAGGGATAAACGGCCATATTACTCATAAAAACTGCTTCACACACCAGTATTATGAGAAGAACAAGAAAGCAAATTCTCCCCCATTCCCTTTCTACACACAACCAATCCAGTGTGCTGTTGTTCGTTCTAGTACTTACCAGTGAGAGGTTCAGCATAGGATCTTACGGAGTCAGCCATCTTGGTTTCTTTCATGTAATCTAGTGCCCTAATGAGTCTCCTCCAGCTTGCCAGTGGGTCGGTGTTAATCCAGTGTGAAATCAGCTGTTTCTTCTGCTCCATCTCATCTGGGAACTTCTGTCTAATCTCCTCTCTCTTTGACCCTGGTATGTAGAGCCAGGTCCCCAGTCCCTCCTCCTCCCACCAATTCCCCACCTCCCTCACTTCTCTCATCACATTGGAGGGAGTGAGAAGAACACCTGCAGCAACACACACCAGAGAGATTGTCAATGCGTTTGTGTAGATCTGTAGTAAGTGAAACAGTATAACAAATGCAGTTTATAGCTACATATTCGTGGCTCAATGTCATGGTGCTGTATTTGGGAGAATATGTACTAAGTTTACATGGTGGGATACTTACAGAAGAGAAGGGCACTATTGTGACTTTATAAGGAGTAAATGGGTAGGGACGCTTCCCTTGACCAACCTCAAAACATTACGTAAAAGGGTGGGAAGATCCAGACACTGCTCTCAGGGGAGGTAATTAGGATCTGAGGAATTCCTTGTGTAAAAGAATGTCTTTTAGACATAATGGTGACGACTATCTAAAAGCGTCTTTCATGCTTCCTACACACATCAGTAGCCTTACATAGAAGACAACACATTATTATGCAGGACAGTGATAATATTGAGTGAGGAAATTTCGGTTACAGTGTGTACGATAGCTCCTCCCAGCTGTCTAACCTGAGAAGCATATTAACGGGTACAATAGCATGTAACTCCTGTCTACCTGTGGGTGACGTCTGAATATGTCGTCTATGCTGAAAGCACGGATCTCCAAGCCAAGCTCTAGTACAGCTACATTAGGGCTGAGACAAGCCAGCCGTGAAAGCCGGAGTGCTACAAGGGCGTGTCTAATAGTGCAACATCCCAAAGCATGCAACGCAAGCAGAGGGGCTTCTTCACTTACTTCTCTTTCCTCTCCTGCTCCTGGAGCTTTCAGGACTCTTCCTTCTGCTCAGTGGCACATGTTTGGAGTCTGCAGATAGTAATGATTGGTTAGTTGCTAGTACGAAATGCTAGTACGAATTGCTAACTCGATTGTTCGTAATTTCAATTTTTTCTGGCTTACGTTCTCAATGTGCATAGTAGGTATACAGCTTATCTACATATCACGCAACAACGAGTGCCACTTTGCACATTATTCCACAATCGAAGCCCTGACTACCTGTACTGCATTTAAAAAATCATTACATACTTACATCTCTTCCCTCGCCCTTGACTACGAGGACTCCTCCTTCCTGGTTTGACGTCCGCCATGTCTTAATTGCTGCTACGTGCAAACAGCAAAAGAAGGCAACCAAACTTGTTTGTTTACTTCGCAGTCACGCCCCCAAATCGCGTGATTATAGCGCATGCGCAGAAACTGGAGAAGATTATATACTGTGTTAGACCACAGCATTGCAAGCAACTGTGATACGAAAGAAGACCACTCCACTGAATCTTGCAATATTACAAAATATTCCTGACAGTAGGAGACATCTTCATTATTATATCTGGCCACATGACATGACCCCTTTGGACACCATGGGGATCTGCTTAATTAAATAAATAGAAATTGATGTAGAACCTATTTATATAACCCCATGGACTTATGGAGGCTTGGAGGCTCTGGACACATTTAAGTGTCAGTGGCTGGTTAAGTGATAATATAATTGTCCCCTGACCGGCCTCTAGAGAGAGAAAGACTACTATAATTTGCAGTCTGTGTGAATGTGTTTCTCTATGAAGAGGTGTTTAAGTGTTGCTCTTCCTCTTCGTCTCAGTCTGGTTTTCTTGTTGTCAATTGCCTCATTTCTGCAAAAGTTCATTTTTCTCGAGTTAGCAATAAGGCCACCTATAATTATGTTCAACACGTGGGTCTGTGTTATGCATGTAAGAAACTGAAAATTGCCTGGGGGTTTGGAGGTGGACCAGATGGTTGGAGTTATGATTGTGATTGCTAGCTAATCCTGATGCTTTTGTGTCTGATTATGTGGGTGCACTACAAACTATTGAGGAATGTGGACAGCGATTTAGATAAGGACAAGATCTCTGTGACATGGGAATGAAAACTGCCAGATCGTTGATCTCTAGCTTTACCTTCATGTGTGCATAGGTTAGCTCATGCAAGTTGCAGAGTTGTGTGTTTGTATATTATTACAAAAGCAAACTGCACACTTTTTAAAGAGCCTACCACTGATAGTCATTCTCAGCAGAAGGACGACAGTGTTATTATGATACTCTGTGTTTGTATAGGTTTTCTGTTAGGATTGTGCTGGTGTTCATCCAGTGTGGAAGGTAAAGATAGTCTCATAACGAATGATACAGCATGTAGTATCCAATACTGTATTGAAAGACCTGGGGTAATTATTGTATCTACCATCACAATCAGGTGTAGAGTTTCTTCTCAGAGGAGACTCCATCCCAACTGATGGCAGTGGACATCTTCTGATAACTGATATCAGTCTCCACAAAGGACAGAATAGTACTAGTGATGAGGATGCTCTCTTCTGTCACTCAACTAAAGATGTTACAATAATCCGTGAAATAGACATTGGTGACTGGTATCTAGAGCCATACTTTGAAACTACCACTGCCCATGGAAAGAAAATTGATGGTGACAGTGATTGTGGCTGGACCAGGAACAGAGAATATTCTGTTAATGTAAGCGGCATTTTCTATCGACTAGTGAGACTGAAGCGAGTGTCGAAGACTGCTGTGGAGGGGAAATTCACATGTCATATTCCCAGAGATAGCAACAACAACAGGTCTCTTCTCATACTCTACCCTAGTGAGTATGAAACAGATATATAGCATCGTGACATAGGTGAATAACATTGTAATTCCAGTCCTGTCAGTGGAGACAGTCATTGAGGTGATGACTGAAGATCGATTCAGAGTCCACTGTATCTCCACTGGTGGAAGAGTTCTGAATATGTCTATAACTGGACCACATGGAGTGGTCTCCCCTCTCAGTAATATACTGGCAGTTGGCACTCAGAGATGGATGGGTAATGATAGCTACTCTGGTGTCACTGGGACACTAGAAGGTGCAGATAATGGAGACACTTACAACTGTACTGCATCTAATGGAGTATCATCTGCAACTGACAGTATTGTAATAGGAGGTATCTAACATTATCATTGTGTCATTCCCTTCATGCATGACAGTATTATTCTTCAGCTGTCAGTAAACCAGTGATAGAGTCACTAGAGAGGGTCTCCCCCACTGTTGTGAGGGTGGAGTGGAGTCAGCCACCAGGAAGGGCCGCAGTAACTGGCTATGTGGTGTTCTACTATGATGGTAGTGTTACCAGGAATAAGAGGGTACCCTCCACTAGTACTGAGATCACAGTTAGCTCTGCTACATTAATTTATGTCATCTCCGTGATGGCTCTCTCAGAGGAGCGATTCCTCCCTCGAAGGAGTGCCTGGGAGACTATCACACTGTGTAAGTGTTACGATGAACACACACAACAAAAGGCTACACAAGCACAGCACTTGCACCTTTATATGGAATTAGTAAACCCCAACACCTCTAGCAATACAAACACAACATAGGATAGTAGACCCCCATCCACCACCCAGGGAGTCCAGAAGGTGTGGTGGTTGATGGCTCGGAGAACACCTCAGTCAGAGTGTCCTGGGAGGCAGTGGAGGATGCTGACTACTACACAGTCTCATTCAGTGCAGCAGTGGGAGATGATCAGGAGGGACTGTGTAGAGATGATTCTCATTCTGCTAATGTGACAGTAGTTGATGTCCCCACTGCCAATATTACTGTGGGGGAAGATGTAGGATCAAATGACACCTCCTCGTTAAGAGCATACACCACATACTCAGTCACTGTGGTAGCATTCAGTGACAAGTGGGGCAAAACTGTGGGGAGTGAAGCTACCAGATTGACTACGCTTCAGAGAGGTAAGCAAGTATCTAAGATTGGCACTCTTCTCTCTCATTTGCAGGAAGTGCAGCAGTTCCTGGCAGAGTCACAGTCAGTTCTCTTAGCTCCACAGTCATCTCAGTCCAGTGGAGTGGCCTCTCTCCATGTAGACTTGTCAATGGTGTCATTGTAAGGTACAGAGTACAGTACAGGGCCAAGTCCAGTGGACTGGTAGCTGGAGTAAAGAAGTGACTGGAAACTGGAGCTCAGGAGCAGAGACTGAACTGAGTGGGCTCACTTCCTCCACCAACTACTCCATTGCAGTAGCTGCAGTCAATGAACAGGGAGATGTGGGTGTCTACAGTCATCCTGTCACTGTGAGGACACTGCCAGGTAAAGTTTATCTGTATATCAGCAACCATGAACACCTGGTTTGCCTAGGTTCAACAAGTAAAGAGTCAAGGAATTCTGTTATTATCGGTGCTACCATGGCATGTATTGGAATAGTATTGGGATTTAGTGGAGCTGTCACTGGATGCCTTTTCTATAACAGGTAAGTGACCATTTTTGTGTAGTTCCTTTACAACTACAAAAGTTACCTAGGTCATCACTATCAAAGCAACGAGTTAACACCAAAGTGAACACAGAGGATAATCAAGCATATGGTGTGCACGAAACACCAAATCCTAATGAGTCATCAACAGAGGAGACAAAAGACGAGTAGTTTGCACTATCACTAGAGCAGATAGCTATACCTTTATAGCGTGCTGACAGTATGTAGCTGTGAGTGTGTAGTCTTAATTTTCAGTGTTTTAATACAGTGAATTTACAGTGAGTTAACTCACTTCCATTTACACACGTGGAGTAATTGCATCGCATGCATAGGGAAGGGATTATTCTCACGCACCACAGCAAGGCCATGTACCTAATTAACAGGACAAAATTCCACTGTCTGAAACAGTGTCACGGCCGAAACTCCGGCCGTGCTCCCTATGTGCTTACTACTCTGCTTCTTACAAATGCTTTTCGCATTGGGCATTGGTTTGTAGCTACGTGACTCTCATCCTGGAAGGCAGTGAATTACTAGTGCAGCAGTGAGAGATATCGGTGTGCGCAGACGTTTGAACGCTCGAGAGGAGCAACGCGCGCGCATGCGCAGTAAGCTTGGGCGTTTTCAGCGGCCCACGGTATGACAAATCACTGAATACACTTCATAATAATAGTGGAAGTTAGAAGTTGCAAAAGGAATTCTTGTAGATGTAGAAGAGTGACCTGTAGCTATATTATAGCACCAAACTGCTGCAAGGTTGAAAGGAGCTGAATGACAATGACAGAAGTTTTAAAAGTTTTAAGAGATCCCATTGTTATTGGTGTTGCAATAGCTTGTGCTGGAGTACTTATTGCGGCCTGTGAAGTCTGCATCGTATGTCTTTTGTGTAACAGGTCAGTGTGGATGTTTTTCCATTTAGGCTGTGTGTATAGCTATACATAAAAACTACACCTTGGTAGAATCTTTCTCAAGTTGCATGCTTTCACCACTATGTACTGAAACAGATCTTCACCATGTGGAAAGAAGAGAACAAGAACAGATGGCAACCAGCCAAATGGTGTGTCACCAACTGCAAGGATGGATACTACCGTGACACTCCCACCACCAGAAGAGGCTCTGTATGAACAAATTCCCTGTAACGAACTATGAGACAAACAGGTCCACTGAACTACACTGGTTTATTTTTCAAACATCACTGAAACACTGTATAAGAGTGTTCCCGCAATTGTCTTTACATTTTCTGTGATTGTTACAGAGCTATTGCACATGGAAGTGTAGAAATACAGCTGTAGCTACATAATATGTAGCTAGTTAACACTCTTTGCAGCCCTATAGTTTCTTAGTATATTATATAATTATATTGCAGAATTAATAGTGTTGCAAATTTGGCGTAGGTCTCTTTACATAAAAGTGTTGTCGTTCATGGGTATCCTTCATGTTGTGTTGTATTGGCCTTTCAAGAATTCAGGGTTTGTTGGTTTTCTCCATTGACAGCTGTTAGCTAATGGTCCTTTAGCCCTATATAGTACTTGTGAAGGTCACATGCATAGTTTTACATAAGAGTTATTCTTCCCAATCCATGACACACTCTGCCACAGATCTTTTTTGCATCTTAGGAGGAGCCTGTGAAGTCTCAAATCACTGGTACATGAGAAAGTAATACGACTGCGACAGAGCTTTGTCACGAGGTCCCGTGCCTTGGTTCGCGCCTCGGTGTCCTTTCACCGTATTCTATGTAGCCGATTCTCGCGTCTAGTGTGCGCGGTTTTTGCACTTTTGACAGTGATTCGCGTACAAACGTTTAGATTTTGAAGTGGAATTTTCCTCTATAGAGCATCCATGGAAGGCTAGGAAGCGTGTCATTCCTTTGCAACCGCTAAAGTGTGTGCGCATGCGCAATGTCCCGTTTTGGAGACTTCGGCCGACCTATTCGCGGGAGTGTAGCCTAGCCGAGGGGTCTCAGAAGAAGCTGAAAAAAAGGCATTTTACCCCTGGTATATTTGGTGTAGTGATAAGATTAGAGCTGTGTGAGGGAGGGGCAGTTTATTAGGAGATCTGTGTAAGTTTGACTTGGATGAAGTTTAGGGTCCTGCAAATGCACACAGGAGAGACCTCGGTGTAAACTGCTGAAACAAGGTAAAATGACACCAGATTTAAGAGATGCTATCATGATTGGCGTTGGAATTGCGCTTTTTGGAGTACTGATTGCCGCTTGTGAAGTCCTCATAGTGTGTCTCTTGTGTAACAGGTAAGTGTCCCACGTAGCTATCTACTGTTTTAACTGTGGGGTCCTATAAAACAGATCTTCACCATGTGCTAAGAGGCTATCACGCTCAAAGACCAGAGTCACTACAGAGAATAACCCGGCCTATGGTGTACCAGTAGGTATACCAGTAGTATAGTTCATGATACGCCACCATCCGTCACTATACCAGAGGAGGCTCTGTATGCCGAAGTTCCTAACTGAAACTCCTTGGGAGAGCGAGGTAGACAAGTCACGGACAATAACTAGACCACGTTCACAAAGTGTGTATCTGTCACCAAAAAGTGTATATATGTCCCAGAGAAAATTTGAGCATTAACCACAAAATAGGTGTATTTTGCAATCAGTGCTGTGTACAGTTTATTCTTTTCACGGTAACGTTTAGGTATCTTGTCTTGAGGCAAAGTCATGTGCATACAAGGATGAATGAAGAATATGGCGTCGTCTCTCAAGCCTTCAAAACCAAAATTGAATGTCACATTTGTTATTGTTATCTCAATCAAGGAAGCGTATAATGCATTACTATCTTGAGAAAACACAGCATGGCAATACTGTGTTTGTGAAGTGGCCCAATACACACATTCCTTTACATAAATCCAACCATACATAACTCTGTGCAAAACATTGTGTTTGCAATGTAAACTCTGAAACTATTTGTGATGCATATATTCTATAGAAAGTATTGTGTGTTGTGTCGCAAACACTTCTAAAAAAGTTGAAGGAGCCTCCAAAGCATGGTAGGACTCTCCTCTATATTGGAACTGCTCCAGCTATATAGTTGTGCATTACTATCTGTTGGCCTTTGTGCAAGTTGGTTTTATTGTTGTAAAAGGCTGGAGTAAAATTCATCACCTAAAATCTTTCACTAGGTATCTATAATGGGACACGAAGGTCGAGAAAATGAGGAATGTGTATGCAATTAATGGCATACATGAAAAATATGTTTATTGTATACTAGCCATAGATAATTATAGATAATAAAAAAGAAAGAAAAACCAGAAGTAACCCTCCACCCCCACCCTCCATCCAGATAGCTACAGCACATGAGACAAACAGCACACTTGCACATGAAAAGGTATTGGAACATACATGTAAGTTTGCTAAACTGAAGGAACGGCAATATCAGAGCCATCCAATGATAGTACAACACAAGCCTTTGTCGCAGTATTGTCGCAGTCTCATCTGTGAGCTTTCTGTACAATTGTTTCCTGCCCCATTATTTATTATGCCACAAGTCAGTTGAGAAAGTGAGTGGAGTGAAAAATTTTAAACGTGTAGTTCACGGCCTCGTACCTTATTTTGATAAACAACAGGGATGCTCACAGAATATTATTATATTATAGCTATATAGGGGGTTCCAGACTATTATATAAAAGCGTTGAGGTACGAGGTTCAAAAGTGAGTAATCAAATGTGAAGTTCAACTTCTTTCCCTTAACACTTTGGAAAAGTACGGTAGTATATAGCTACTGAGTGACCTCCCGCAACTGCTTTACATGATGTTTGTGCAACATGCCAGTGTGACAGTATTGGATATGATATATAATAAGGAAAAATGCGTAGGCTTGCTTAGCCAGCCAATAATAATGTGTGAAGATACCGCTATGTTCAATATGGATGTAAGTGAGGTTGGTTCGGCTATTGTGGAGCTGGCACTGTGGGAAGAGAGAGAGGAAACAAGACGTATTTGTACTTGTGAGCACAACACAAGGGATAAGCTGTTAAACCTACCATTGTACTTGGCAGCAATCTCCATGGCAAGGGCACGGTCTTTGCCTCCAAAAGGATGAGCCACTTCATCCACCAGCAGTTTCCATGACGGATCCCCAAAACTCTCTGTGTCATACGACTTCTTCAACCATTCTTTCAGCGTGTCTGACAAATTGTCTTCGACGTCATTTTTCTCTGCTTCAATTCTGTCGAGAAGATCAGGGTCCAGTCTGAGAGCCAGTCCCACCTTCTTCCACTTGTGAGCCACTCCCACCAGTTCAGAGCAGACAGTGAAGAGATCTTTGATACCTGCACATACCAGTAGGGAACATGGACTGGAGTCTGGCAAGAACAATGTGGAACTGCTGATCATTAAATACAGCACCACACATGTAGAGAACATCTGAGACATGCTCCCATGTTGGGTGGGGATGTTGGATGGGATATATTCTGATGACCTCATCTCTCCTCTCCTCATCACTAGTGAACTGAGACCTGATCTGGTCCAACTTGGACTTTGAGACACGTAGTCCACCACCAAACCTCACCCACTTGTCTGCTGGCAGTGTGTCCAGTGCTGCTCTCATGTTGGATGGAGTGAGGCTGGGATCTGAGAGTAAACAGACAATCAACTTTGATACTTAGCAAGTCACTTCTTCTGTATTGTAGACACACTATGGTCTTGACCAGGCAGAGAAACCATCTTAGTGCATAACTGTGAATATTAGCAGCACTTAATAATATTTGGCGATTTTGTGTGAAACGGGCTCTACAAATATTTGTAAGTTTTGCTTGTGCGTGCAAGCGTGTACTGCCTGCCTCGCAGTCGTGTAGAACAGAATGGACCAGAGACAGACTTTCAAGATAGAGAACTGCGTACAAGAGCACGTACATAAGAATACATGTACTTGGGCAGAAGATGAAGTGCGTAACAATCTGTAGGCTATTGCAGCAGAATTGTTGAGTACGCTCCTGTGGGGCAGCTTTCCTGTGTGTAACATAGCCATGGTATCAGAATTGCTGCAATAGCAAGGGCAGAGCACATCTACATACTGCAGTTACCATGGGAAAATTTAATTATGAAGGTGAAAAGTACGAATGTACGTAGATACATACAGTATGTAGGCAGAGTGCTTATAAGGCATTTCTAAATATTACCTACGTACGTAAGAATATCAGTAGAGTAACAGGTCCACAAACGTGGAACCCTAAAGAGATTGGAACAAATCCCAGCGAATGACACAAGGACAACACCACTCACTGACCATAAGGATGTAGATGTTGTCTGACTTCCTCCAGGGCTGTGTGCTCCTCCATCCTCCATAATACTCCAGCTATCTTCTCCCATGATGCACCAGGTAGAGTCTGGAGGTAGTACTGTAGACCAGCAATCCTTCTCTTCTTCTGTGGAGTGTGATGGACTGGCCCTGATACCATCCATCACTGGCTGGGGGACACAAAGCATCTGCAGTAGCCCCTCATCATTAAAATTACTCCTCCAGAACTGTCTCACAGAGGACACAGCAGGTAGCAGTGTGTGTGGAGTGAGACTGTCATCTGGTAGGGAGGAACACCACTTGTACATCACAGCACAAACAATAATAACGAATGGCATGCATTATTGGTGAGCGAGCACGGGCTGTTCACTTTTTCGAGCGTATTTGACACTCAAAAGCTATAGTAGAGTGGCCAGTAACAAATGAGAGACTGACAGAAACGACTGCTCAATGCAGGGATAAATCGTCATTTTATTCATAAAAATTGTTTAGCACACCAGCATATGAAAAGAACAAGAAAGCATATCCTCCCCCATTGCCTTTCTACACACAACCAATCCAGTGTCGACAAGTTCTGTACACACATGTAGATACACACACACACACACACACACAAACAGACGAGAGCCGGTCACTAGCTATGTAGGTGGCCAGCCTTGAGAACTGGGGCAGTGGGTTGCCAATTCTCCACACACACATACAAAACATAGTACATTGTGTGCACTTTGTGCTTCAACTAATGTTCAAATTGCTGACTTTTGCTCAATGGATTCTAGGTAGATTATAATAATAGCCCTTTTCACGTAAAGGAGTGAGGAATTCATTAGAACGTGATGCAAATCCCGGGGTACATTCCTCCGCCATTTTGCTCACGTTTTCTATGCAGGTCTATGGAGATGATGTCACTTTTCCAAGCGCCGTATATAGTAGTTACCTTACAGTACGCGATGTTCTATTTATACGGTATTCAAAAAAAACTTTGAAACTTGTGCATGCTATTGAATGGTCCATATTGCGTGTGCTAGGGTTGTACGACTTGGGAGATACGCGCTCGGAAAGACGGTGGGTATAGGAGTTGCTAAGGTCTATACTGCTAGTGAAGTGGCCGTTTCTGTACCTGACTTACCATAGCTAAGCTCTGTGAAGGCTGGGAACCTGTCTATATTACTATTGCTTGTGTTTATGGCTAGCAACTCTTACCAGTGGCTCAGGATCCCGACGTTATAGTCACCGTCTTTCCGAGCGCGTATCTCCCTAGCCATAGCAATATAGACAGGTTCCCAGCCTTCACAGAGCTTAGCTACGGTAAGTCAGGTACAGAAACGGCCACTTCACTAGCAGTATAGACCTTAGCAACTCCTATACCCACCGTCTTTCCGAGCGCGTATCTCCCAAGTCGTACAACCCTAGCACACGCAATATGGACCATTCAATAGCATGCACAAGTTTCAAAGTTTTTTTTGAATACCGTATAAATAGAACATCGCGTACAGTATGCTACTACTATATACGGCGCTTGGAAAAGTGACATCATCTCCATAGACCTGCATAGAAAACGTGAACAAAATGGCGGAGGAATGTACCCCGGGAGTTGCGTCACGTTCAATTATGAGCTAATGAATTCCTCAGTCCTTTACGTGAAAATGGCTATTCTGACTCGCATTTGCTTGCCATTGATTGTTCTTGTACTTACCAGTGAGAGGTTCTCCATAAGATCTTATGGAGTCAGCCATCTTGGTTTCTTCCATGACATCTAGTGCCCTAATGAGTCTCCTCCAGCTTGCTAGTGGGTCAGTGTAAATCCAGTGTGATATCAGCTGTTTCTTCTGCTCCATCTCATCTGGGAACTTCTGTTTAATATCCTCTCTCTTTGACGGTGGTATGTAGAGCCAGGCTCCCAGTCCATACTCCTCCCACCAATCCCCCACCTCCCTCACTTCTCTCATCACATTGGAGGGAGTGAGAGGAACACCTGCAGCAACACACACCAGAGAGATTGTCAATGTGTTTGTGTAGTAGTAAGTGAGCCCTAGAGATTAGCCTCATAGCTACCAGCCTGTCTTTTATTTGACAATAAATATACTCCTCTGTGCATTTGGTGACTCAGCCAGCAAACACACAGTAGGAACCAAAGCTCACAGTAAAACAGGCTATGAAGAAAATACACAATATTCTAGACTCAATGTTAGTACAGCCTGGCTCAAGTCATGGTGCTGTATTTGGGGGAATAGGTACTATGTACACGCAATACAGCATGTTAAATGGTGGGATACTTGCAGGAGAAAAGGACAGAGAATGGAACAATTATGGCTCTTTAAGGAGTAGAGGGGTAGGGTCATTTATTTTCAGGGAAGTGATTGCTCCCCTTGACCAACCTCCGTGACTGACCTATAAACATGAAAAGGTGTGAGAAGGTCTAGCCTCATATCCAGATACTGCTCTCAGGGGAGGAAATTAGGATCTGAGGAATTCCTTGTGTATAAGAATGTCTGTCCGACGTAATGGTGACGGCCATCTAAAGCGTCTTTCATGCTTCCTACATACATAAGTAGCCTTACATACAAGACAATACATTATTATACAGGACAGTGATGCTATGCAGGTGAGTGAGGAAATTTCGGTTACAGTGTGTACAATAGTCAGCTTCCCCCCAACTGAAGCATACTTATTGGTACACCTGCAGCAACACACACCAGAGACAATAGTCAATGTGTTTGTGTAGTAGTAAGTGAGCCATAGAGATTAGCCTCATAGCTATACC
This sequence comes from Geodia barretti, assembly GCA_030341885.1. Lineage (NCBI taxonomy): Eukaryota > Metazoa > Porifera > Demospongiae > Tetractinellida > Geodiidae > Geodia > Geodia barretti. Next base: position 27,725 of record CASHTH010001937.1, read on the forward strand.
CACATCTCTCTGTGCATTTGAGGGGTATTGGTGCAACAGCCAGAGCAGGAACCCAAGTAAAACAGGCTGCGAAGAAAAATGCAGTATAGCTGCATAATTCTACACTAATGTTAGTAAAGCCTGGCTCAAAGTCATGGTGCTGTATTTGGGGGAATAGCACAGGTATATAACGTGGTTCGATACTTACGGTAGAGAATGGCACAATTATGACTTTATAAGGAGTAAAGGGGTAGGGTCATTTATTTTTTCAGTGACGTGTTTTCTCCCCTTGGCCGACCTAAAAACCTTCAACACATGTAAAGAGGTGAGAAGATCTAGCCTCATATCCATACAGGGAAGGGAAGTACTAGGACCTGAGGAAATCCTTGTGTGAGAGAAGTAATGGTGACGACCCATCTAGTGTGTCGTTCGCACTTCCTCTATACATAAGTAGCCTTACTTCAAGATAATACAGTGATTATATGTAGGTGAATCAGGAAATTTCAGTTACATGGTGTGTGTATGGTGTAAATAGTCAACTCCCCCCAGCTGTCATTTTTAACCTGAGAAGCATACTTACGGGTACAATAGCATGTAACTCCTGTGTACCAGTGGGTGACGTCTGAATATGTCGTCTATGCTGAAAGCACGGAGCACTAAGCCCAGCTCTATATTATGGCTGAGAGAAGCCAACCCTGAAAGTGGGAGTGAGTTGCCTAACTCTAAAGGGGGCGTGTCTAACAGTGCAACATTCCAAAAGCACACAATGCAAAGCAGGGGCTTCCTCCTACTACTTCTCTTCCTCTCCTGCTCCTGGAGCTTTCAGGACTCTTCCTTCTGCTCAGTGGCACATGTTTGGAGTCTGCAGAGATTATTACTGGCTGTTAGTGTGTTTGTGGCTCTACAACACACATTTTCTCAAAAGCATCAGCTAAGCTCTTATTTTAGAATCAGGTAGCTTCCCTCCATCTTTGGTCAACCATATATAGCTAGGTAGAGGCCAGGAATTATCGGTGGGTGCAACATCTCTTCCCTTGTCTGGGACTATGAGGACTCCTCCTTCCTGGTTTGACGTCCGCCATATCCTGATTGCTGCTATATACCGACAGCAACCCACCCTTGTTTGTTTACTTTGCAGTCACGCCCCATGCATGCCCGGCCCAAAAATTATCGATCACGTGATTGTTGTGCATGCTCAAAAATAGGTTTAATCTTTTTTGTGCGATATTGTAGACACCCCACTGCCAGCGACTGTGATAGTAGATACGAAAGAAGTACAATCCACTGAATCCTGCAACAATATTATTGTCTTCTGGAGAGGAGTTCACGTTGCAGTCTGTGTGTGTTTCTCTATGCAGTGGTGTTTGTGTATTGCTTTTCCTCTCTGTCTCAGTCTGATTGTCACCCTGTGTATGCTGTCTCAATTTAAAAGAGAAACACTTTTATGTAAAATACCAGTGTTGTGCATGCTTGGAGGTGGACCAGATGGTTGTGAACCAAGTTACGTAGCTACCAGCAACTTTCAAAAATATTTTTGCTTGCTTGATTTTTGGTTGCCATTCATAATGTAGCTATGGGCATAATGCATAGCTAGCAAGTTAGCACAAAAAGAGAGAAATTTGGTGATTTTCTGGTTGGATAGGCAGGGATTATCAAACAAAAAGCTGATGGTTGGTAGGTATACTCAAAATGCGGATAGTATGTGTCGGATTCTGTTGCTGCACTATAGTCAAACTGTTAATAAGTGATGGAGTGGAGACAGGAACTGTGACATGGGAAGGATGCTATCAACATGCAAAACTGCAAATCATCACCTTTCGGCCATGCCTTGACGTGTGCATAAGTTAGCTCATGCAAGTTGCAGAGTTGTTGTGTGTATAATATGACAAAAGTAAACTAGAAACTTTTAAAAGAGCCCACCACCGATTTCATTCTCAGCAAAAAGGCAACAGTGTTATTATGATGCTCAGTGTTTTTATAGGTTTTCTGTTAGGATTGTGCTGGAGCTCATCTACTGTGGAAGGTAGAGATAGTCGCAATCTCATCAAGAATGATGCAGAAAAATTATATATTATCCATGATTGTACAACCAGGTGTAGAGTTTCTTCTCAGAGGAGACTCTATCCCAACTGATGGCAGTGGACGTCTTCTGATAACTGGTATCAGTCTCCACAAATGGACAGAATAGTACTAGTGATGATGATGCTCTCTTCTGTCATGCAACTAAAGATGTTGCAATGATCCGTGAATTAAACATAGGTGACTGGTATCTAGAGACTGACTTTGAGACTACCACTCCCTATGGAAAGAGAATTGATGGTGACAATGATCAAGGCTGGACTAGGAGCAGAAGTACTGTTAACATACTGAACATTAGCTATCGACTAGTGAGATTAAGGAAAGTGTCAGAGACTGCCGTTGAGGGGAAATTCACATGTCATATTCCCAGAGATAGCAACAACAACAAGTCTCTTCTCATACTATACCCCAGTGAGTTGTATGAAACAGATATATAGCATCATGACATAGGTGTGTAGTCTTGTCAGTGGATGCAGTCATTGAGGTGGTAACTGAAGATCAATTCAGAGTCCACTGTATCTCCACTGGTGGTAGAGTTCTGAATATGTCTATCACTGGACCACATGGAGTGGTCTCTCCTCTCAGTAATATACAGGCAGTTGGCACTCAGAGATGGATGGGTAATGATAGCTACTCTGGTGTCACTGGGACACTAGAAGGTGCAGATGATGGAGACACTTACAACTGTACTGCATCTAATGGAGTATCATCTGCAACTGACAGTATTGTAATAGGAGGTATATACCTAACATTATCACTGTCTCATTCCCTTCATGGCAGTATTATTCTTCAGCTGTCAGTAAACCAGTGATAGAGTCACTAGAGAGGGTCTCCCCCACTGTTGTGAGAGTGGAGTGGAGTCAGCCACCAGGAGGGGCCGCAGTAACTGGCTATGTTGTGTTCTACTATGATGGTAGTGTTACTAGGAATAAGAGGGTACCCTCCACTAGTACTGAGATCACAGTTAGCTCTGCTACATTAATTTACGTCATCTCAGTGATGGCTCTCTCAGAGGAGCCGTTCCTCCCTCGAAGGAGTGCCTGGCAGACTATCACGCTGTGTAAGTGTTACGATGAACACACACAACAAAGGGCTACACAAACACAGCACTTGCACCTTTATATGGAATTAATAAATCCCAACACATCTAGCAACACAAACACAACATAGGATAGTAGACCCCCCTCTACCACCCAGGGAGTCCAGAAGGTGTGGTGGTGGATGGCTCAGAGAGAAGCTCGGTCAGAGTGTCCTGGGAGGCAGTGGAGGATGCTGACTACTACACAGTCTCATTCAGTGCAGCAGTGGGAGATGATCAGGAGGGACGTGTAGAGATGATTCTCATTCTGCTAATGTGACAGTAGTGATGTTTCCCACTGCCAGTATTACTGTGGGGGAAGATGATGTAGGATCAAATGACACCTCCTCGTTGAGAGCATACACCACATACTCAGTCACTGTGGTAGCATTCAGTGACAAGTGGGGCAAAACTGTGGGGAGTGAAGCTACCAGAGTGACTACGCTTCAGAGAGGTAAGCAAGTAATTTAGGTAAGATTGGTCACTCTTCTCTCTCATTTGCAGGAAGTGCAGCAGTTACTGGCAGAGTCACAGTCGGTTCTCTTAGCTCCACAGTCATCTCAGTCCAGTGGAGTGGCCTCTCTCCATGTAGACTTGTCAATGGTGTCATTGTAAGATACAGAGTACAGTACAGGGCCAAGTCCAGTGGAGTGGTAGCTGGGAGTAAAGAAGTGGCAGGAAACTGGAGCTCAGGAGCAGAGACTGAACTGAGTGGGCTCACTCCCTCCACCAACTACTCCATTGCAGTAGCTGCAGTCAATGAACAGGGAGATGTGGGTGTCTACAGTCATCCTGTCACTGTGAGGACACTGCCAGGTAAAGTTTATCTGTATATCAGCAACCATGCAAACACCTGGTTTGCCTAGGTTCAACAAGTAAAGAGTCAAGGAATTCTGTTATTATCGGTGCTACCATGGCATGTATTGGAATAGTATTGGGATTTAGTGGAGCTGTCATTGGATGCCTTTTCTATAACAGGTAAGTGATCATTTTTGTGTAGTTCCTTTACAACTACAAAAGTTACCTAGGTCATCACTAGAGCAACGAGTTAACACCAAAGTGAACACAGAGGATAATCAAGCATATGGTGTGCACGAAACACCAAATCCTAATGAGTCATCAACAGAGGAGACAAAGGACGAGTAGTTTGCACTATCACTAGAGCAGATAGCTATACCTTTATAGCGTGCTGACAGTATGTAGCTGTGAGTGTGTAGTTTTAATTTTCAGTGTTTTAATACAGTGAATTTACAGTGAGTTAACTCACTTCCATTTACACACGTGGAGTAAATTGCATAGGGAAGGGATTATTCTCACGCACCACAGCAAGGCCATGTACCTAATTAGCTAACAGGACAAAATTCCACTGTCTGAAACAGTGTCACGGCCGAAACTCCGGCCGTGAAGCGCGTGCTCCCTATGTGCTTACTACTCTGCTTCTTACAAATGCTTTTCGCATTGGGCATTGGTTTGTAGCTACGTGACTCTCATCCTGGAAGGCAGTGAATTACTAGTGCAGCAGTGAGGTGTGCGCAGACGTTTGAACGCTCGCGAGGAGCAACGCGCGCGCATGCGCAGTAAGCTTGGGCGTTTTCAGCGGCCCTAACTCCAGCCCACGGTATGACAAATCACTGAAGACACTTCATAATAATAGTGGAAGTTATAAGTTGCAAAAGGATTTCCTGTAGATGTAGAAGAGTGACCTGTAGCTATATTATAGCACCAAACTGCTGCAAGGTTGAAAGGAGCTGAACGACAATGACAGAGGTTTAAGTTGTAAGAGATCCCATTGTTATTGGTGTTGCAATAGCTTTTGCTGGAGTACTTATTGCGGCCTGTGAAGTCTGCATCGTATGTCTTTTGTGTAACAGGTCAGTGTGGATGTTATTCCATTTAGGCTCTGTGTATATATAGCTATACATAAAAACTACACCTCGGTAGAATCTTTCTCAAGTTCCATGCTTTCACCACTATGTACTGAAACAGATCTTCACCATGTGGAAAGAAAAGAACAAGAACAGAAAGCACCCGGCCAATGGTGCGTCACCAAATGCAGGCATGGAGACTACTGTGACACTCTCACCACCTGAAGAGGCTCTGTATGAACAAATTCCCTGCTACAAACTATGAGACAACAGGTCCACTGAACTAGACTGGTTTATTTTCAAACATCACTGAAACACTGTATAAGAGCGTTCCCGCAATTGTCTCTAAATTTTCTGTGATTGTTACAGAGCTATTGCACATGGAAGTGTAGAAATACAGCTGTAGCTAGCTATATAATAGCTAGTTAACACCCTTTGCAGCCCTATAGTTTCTTAGTATATATAATTATACTGCAGAATTAGCTAATAATGTTGCGAATTTGGCGTAGGTCTCTTTACATAAAAGTGTTGTCGTTCATGGGTATCCTTCATGTTGTGTTGTATTGGCCTTTCAAGAATTCAGGGTTTATTGGTTTTCTCCATTGACAGCTGTTAGCTAATGGTCCTTTAGCCCTAGTACTTGTGAAGGTCACATGCATAGTTTTACATAAGAGTTATTCTTCCCAATCCATGACACACTCTCTCACAGATCTTTTTTGCATCTTAGGAGGTCCAAGCCCGTCCCTTGGTTCGCGCCTCGGTGTCCGAGATTTCGTTTCACCAATTCGGTACCGTACTCTATTCTCGCCTCTATAATTATAGTGCACAGTTTGTGCGCGGTTTTTGCCACTACACACTTTTGACGACCTTCGCGCGAAGCCCGATGTCCCGCCCCTCGAGTCGAGGACAGTGATTCGCATACAAACGTTTCTCGCTAAAAGAGATTTTTTAAAGTGGGAAATTTCCTCTGTAGAGGATCCATGGAATGCTAGGAAGCGTGTAATTCTTTTTTCGTTATGCAACGACGCTAAAGTGTGTGCGCATGCGCAATGTCCCGTTTTCGAGACTGCGACCTATTCGCGGGAGTGTAGCCTAGTAGTCCATTACCGAGGGGTCTCAGAAGAAGCTGTGTGAAGGACTGCGTGGGAACACAGACTCACTAGTTGTATAAGTACTAATAGGAACAGTTGGACGCAGCCCTTCACCAATATCCACTAGATAGAGTAGCTGGCTCACTACTGTGTTGTAATTCCTCACCCCTTTGAGCACCTATCACCACTCTTCTCTACCTCCCACTGTTGTACCTCACATCCACCCCCACTCTTCCACCTGTCTTTCCTGCTCACCATTGGTATAAAAGAGGCAGCTACTGAGCCCTCAGGAGGCTGTGTGTAAGATAATCATTTCGCCACCTACCACTCCGAGACCTCTCTTCGCCGCTACGGCCGCGCTCTACCACAAGCTGAAAAAAGGCATTTTACCCCTCAATATCCTTGTATATTTGGTGTAGTGATAAGATTATAGCTGTGTGAGGGACAGTTTACTAGGAGATCTGTGTGAATTGGACTTGGTCCATACAGGAGAGAACTCGGTAGGTAACTGCTGAAACAAGGAAAAATGACACAAGATTTAAGAGATGCTATCCTGATTGGCATTGGAATTGCACTTTTTGGAGTATTGATTTCCGCTTGTGAAGTCCTCATAGTGTGTGTCTTGTGTAACAGGTAAGTGTCCCACGTAGCTATCTATATATATACTGTTTTAACTGTGGGGTCCTATAAAACAGATCTTCACCATGTGCTAAGAGGCTATCACACTCAAAGACCAGAGTCACTACAGAGAATAACCCGGCCTATGGTGTACTAGTGGGCGTAGTTCATGATACGCCATCATCTGTCATTATATTAGAGGAGGCTCTGTATGCCGAAGTTCCTAACTGAAACTCCTTGGGAGAGCGAGGTAGACAAGTCACGGACAATAACTACACCATGATGTTCACAAAGTGTGTTTCTGTCTGTCACCTAAACTTTCTATGCGCCACAGAAAATTTGAGCATTAACCACAAAATAGGTGTATATTTGCAATCAGTGTTCTGTAGTACAGTTTAATCTTTTCAAGGTGACGTTTGGGTATCTTGTCTTGATGGAAAGTCATGTGCAAAAGGGGATGAATGAAGAATATGGCGTCGTCTCTCAAGCCTACAAACCAAAAGGGAATGCTACATTCCTTATAATAATGATGTTGCTATTATCACATTCAAGGAAGCGTATAATGTCATCACTATCTTGAGGAAACAGAACATGGCAATACCATGTTAAGTAACCCTCCACCCCCCACCCTCCATCCAGATAGCTACAACACATGAGGCAAACAGCACACTTGCACATAAAAAGGTAGGACCCTACATGTAAGTTCGCTGAACTGAAGGAAAGGCAATATTATCAGAGACACTGAGGTGCATAGAAAATATGGACGTAAGGTGACATGTATGGAAAGGCTTATGTTGTACTATCATTTGATGGCTATCTCTACCACATGTGGTTTTAGGTTTGCCTTGTGTTGTATTGTTAGCCCTCAGCGAGGGTTATTGCAGTCGGTCTGTGTGTGTGTGTGTGTGTGTGTGTGTGTGTCCGTCCGTCCGTCCGTCCGTCTGTCCTCCGTTTTTCTCGGTAACCGCGGCAACTCTGAGCGTGAAACGTGGACATATTTTCAACTAGGAGGAATGCATGGTAAAATAAGATTCTGGAGCGGAGAAGCCCGGGTGAAACGGACGGCTGCCGAGGTGGGTGTGCGTCAAATAGAGATCGCGAACCATCGTTGTATATAGGCTTTGCGTGTGTGGAGAAGATTTGCTGGTCTGGCTGTATTGACGGTATATACAGTTGAGTAGGATCGAGATTGCCGGTGAAGTGAGAGCAGCACACGCCCCGGTGAATCCGCTCAGTGAAGGAACCACGAGGTAGCGTAGCTATAGTATGGTGGTGAGGGTTGTCAAGACCAGTGCTTTTCACTTTGCTGTAGTATAATAATTATACTGACATAGTGTAGCTAGTAGCCATTGGCTGAATAAAGAGGCGAGGGTTATGCACTTTCAAGTGCTTTTCATATTGTGTTGTAGAGTAGATTTGAACTTCTACCAGCTGAGTTGCCCTGGTATATAGCTCAGTTGGTAGAGCGCTCGCCTAGACTGCAGAGTGTCGTGGGTTCGTATCCCACCCAGGGCATCTATTCTTCCTTGCCTTTCTACGTTGTTACCAAGTTGTTGAGACATAATTCCCCCTCCCCCCAGAACAGTGGTATAATCTGCCAACATGTCCACTTAGCCAATCACTGTGTCCAGAGCACAGTCTGGATGGTTCTTCAAGGCCGATCGATAAAACGGTATCTACAGTTTGTGCAGCATTTGTGAAATTTAATGTTGAGTCATTTGTTGGTTTTGGATGCTGTATATACAGGAAAGAGTAGGTGAATATTCAACAGACGTCTACAATATCACTAACCTTGTAGTACATATGTATTATCCACTACACTGGCCAGGATGAAGAGGGTGAGGTGATGTGTGTATCTCTCCCTCCTCCTCCTCCTTCCAACATCTCCTGGGACCAGTACATCAACTCTCCCGATGAAGAGTACGCTGCACACTCACTCACTCACGGCCAATACTGATACACTTTGCAACTTTGTCGTCTCATGGGTGCTCTGGTCCATTCGAATAGTCTATTGCATGCAATATTTTGTGTGGACCCAGCTAGTTGCATGCAGTGGGCATGCCATACATGTGTATGTTCTGAGGGTGTGTCTATTGCATGCAACATGTTGTGTCTGCCCATCACATTGAAGTTGCATTAGACTTTTGTCACACAACCTAGCTTGCAGTGCATATTGTATGTTGCCCCTTTTACATTTCTCTATTAACGTACATACTGGTATAGATCTGTGTTAATTTCACAGGCCCCCTCAATTAGGGAGGAAACAAGATCTAAAAGTGGAGCAGAAACACTACAAGGCCTCAGTCTGTGTGGTATGCCAGTGTGTGTAACACCACCCGACTAACACTTTATTTATCTGTATCTTATTTCAGACAGAGGCCTGCCCTATAGAAATGAGAAAGTAAGTGTCTACCACATCAATAAGACGTGTACTGTATAATCTATACATAAACCACCAGCAACAGGGCAATAGTCATGACATCATACTCAATGCATGGTGTGTGTTAGTATACATAAGAGGTGTGCAACTCTCCTACTGCAGACTCTTGGACATTCTGGAGGTTATTGCTCCATACAAACACTTTCACAAACTGAGGCAGTTCTGTCACATGAAACTGCCTCCTGGATTCCCCGTCAAACTTGGTCAGTATTTTAGTACTCACCCTGCACTGTGGGGTATAGAGAGTATACTGTGCCATAGCACAGTGGTTCTAGGTTTGCCTTGTGTTGAAGAATTGAACCCCTATATAACAGCTGTGTTGCTTTGGCAGCTCAGTTGGTAGAGTGCTCACCTAGACTGCAGAGCGTCATGGGTTCGAATGCTGCCTTCCCACCTAAGGCAGCTCTTCTTTTCCCCCTCCTGCATGTAGTTGACTTGTTTGTTGTGCCTTTGCCTTTCTACCTTGTAGTTGACATGTCGTGCCATGTCTGTCTGTCTGTCTGTCTGTCTGCAGATATCCCAGTGTTCCCCACAGTGACAGCAGTCATCACTCTGGAGAAGTATGAGGAGGTACAGACCGAGACCAGCAAGTTCCTCGTTCCCAGAGACTACCACAAGGTCAGCCTCAGCTTCCCCAGGGGAAGTGTGAAGATGGACTGGTGGAGAGCTTCACTTATATACTTGACAAAAGCAGTGTATACCCATGGCATGCTAGATGATTAATTACCTTGGCTTAGCTTTACATTATTATTATGAGGTAATATTACACAATCCTCAGTATTATAGTCTTGTGTTGCCAGACTCCTACTCACGTGGGGAAAGAGTCTGGTCCACTGACGTATAGCGTTTTGATTTCTATGCGAGAGTATGGCTTATATGGCTTGGTCAATGTCGTTGCGTGATTGCCAGAATGATTATAATGTAGAGGTACGCTAAGTGAAATGGTCGATGTCAGTAGACTAGACTCTTTGTCCCCACGACTAAGTGTATGGCTACGCCAGACCACAGCATTAGGATTTAAACTTTGGTAAACTGCCTGGTAGAATCTGGCCTGATTACTCCTCAATGCTGATCTGAGCGTGGAGAAAAACAAACGATTTGGAAAAGGGTTGGGGGTTTGGTGTGCTTCTTCACCTGGCCTGCAGCATAGTTTCTCTGGGCCACAATCCGGCAGCATTACTGGGGTGCTTTACTGCTATTGGATGTGAATGTAGAATAGGAGTGAGGCTATATTCAGGAGTGTGATATCCCATGATGCAGGTAGTTCCAAAGAGGACGGACCAACATCACAAGACATCAGACACTACTGAGAGGACTCACTCATCCTCACAGTCTAATAGCCACTAACATCATCATTATTACATGCCATACAGTATCATACATGATTGTTGAATGTGTTTGTACTACTGATGATGATCATTGTTGTGTTCTTCACAAAAACCATAGCTGCATACCGTTCATGTTAGCCTATAGCATTACAATCCCTAAGCAAGTATGCGCAGCAAAGATTAGGTTTTTCTTGTGTGTGTATCTGTCAGCTAGTGTGACTGTCAATCTTCTGTCTGCTTATACCCTTTGTTTACCAATAGTATAGTGGTGAATGTGTAGTGTATTGGCGTATTATGTTGCATGCGCACTGTCCAGTAGTTTTGAAGATTTTGATGAGAATTTCACACCAATTCAGATGAGTATGTAGGCTTGCTTTGCTTGCCAATAATGGGTGAAGGTATATACCAGAATGGAAATGAGGTTCATTCACTACTTTAGGCTTATTTTGGAGCTGGAGCTGTGGAAGAGAGAAAAAGCTCCATAAATGTCTCTGTACTTGTGAGCAAAGGATAAGGTGAAGCTACATAAAAGTCTTTGTACTTGTGAGCAAAGGATAAGGTGTATGACCAGTTAAACTTACCATTGTACTTGGCAGCAATCTCCATGGCAAGGGCACGGTCTTTGCCTCCAGCTCGATGAGCCACTGCATCCACCAGCAGTTTCCATGACGGATCCCCAAAACTCTCTGTGTCATACGACTTCTTCAACCATTCCTCCAACACATGCTGATAAGTTGTTTTCGACATCACTTTTCTTTGCCTCGATTCTGTTGAGGAAGTTTGGGTCCAGTCTGAGAGCCAGTCCCACCATCTTCCACTTGTGAGCCACTCCCACCAGTTCAGAGCTGACAGTGAAGAGATCTTTGATGCCTGCACATATGAGAGAGAAATAATAATGCCTAGACGACTGAGATGGCTAGTAGCTGTGCACAGAACAAAGGTAGCTAAGCTGCTGGATGTTTGGGATCAGATTTAGGTTGAGCTGAACCCAAAAAAACAGAAATCTTTGTGACTCTGCCAAACCCCCCCCGCACACTGTGCTGGGGTCAAGCACCTAGCTTCACTAATTGACACGTCTTACACTATTCACCAGGCTTTCGTATTGCTGGAATGTGACACACAGTTGAATGATAATGTCATAATTTTAGTACCGAGTTGGCTCTCTACTGGAGTCGGAGGACTAGAAGAAGGAGCCTGGTTCACAGGAGGAACTGATGAGGCAGCAGATGAGGATTCCTCTGACACACCTGCAACAACAAAGGAACACTGCTATAAAATACCATATGCCCCACGACAACTTAAAATGGTAAACAGTAATGTTCCATCAATTAGTTTCACCTGGTGTTCCTTGCTCTGGAGTAGAAGTCTCATCACTACTTGCAGAAGGAGTTGGTATTGAAGAAGCAGTAGAGGATTCTTGAGAGGACTCACCTGTGTTCACACAAAAAGGTTGGCAAAGAGCGTATCGAATGGTGCCGAATGGACGAAAGTTCTCTCGCTGACTAAATCGAGGAGGCGGCAGCATACAAAATTAAAGAAGCACGCAGAACAAACGCATGTGCAGTTGGATGACGTATGGACGTGTAAATACGCCTTAAGCACAACTAGGTTAGCTTGCTCATGCTTGCCAATTATTATTTCACACCAATATTACACGTGGTTTTGTAAAAGTAAGCTGAGATGCACTTCACATTAGCCATTTCTAGGATATAGGACCAGGTGATTCCTGGTGAAAGAAAGCTGCAACTTTGAAAACATCATCTTTCCTCAGGATGCTAGTTGCAAATGCTGACAACTCTGTGCAAGGGACTCAGCACAAGGAAGTGCAATGCAGTACATCTGTGCATAGCCTGTCCAGTTGCAACAAGTGAAACAAGCGAAAAGATGGGAAATTTGGCTGAGCAAACAGGCTGAATTCGAGAGGGTTCTTTGCAAAAGACTCGCACTGAGACCCACCGCCTGCACAGCTAAACACATGCAGTAAACCTACGTTTTCAGTGCTAAAACAAGCCCCTTCACGGACTGCAAGTTGAGTACAGAAAGAAAGAAACTAGAAAGACGGCAAAGTCAGGGAGGCAGACGACTGCTGCTATTCTCATAGTGACCACTTACTGTAGCCTACGCGCTTGCATTACTCACATGTAGTTTGATTCCAGAGAAATTGGGTTGTCAGGTCTCCAAATTGATTGGTGTCACTGGTGCAGATCCACTCCTTGTCCTGGATGTAGGCTGGGTGTGGTCTGTCTGTGTGGGTTCTCGGACACACGATTGCCGGTCGTGGCTTGTTGTCGGAGTAGCCCAGAGTCTCGTCCACGGTCTCGATCCCACCAAAGACAGCCTTTCTCACCTGCCCCCACAGCTCCTTCTCCTTAGTCACTGAAGTGAACACGTGAACCTCGAAGTACTCGTAGCGGTCAACGAAGGTCACCGACCCGGGATACTTGGGGACCTCGAACTGGATGCAGTCGCGATACAGACACGAAGGCTCCTGCGACGAGAGATGCAGCTTCCAGGAGTAGGGGCTGTGGTTTTCAGGAGAGAGGACGTGGGACATGAGGGAGCAGAAGACGCCACTCTGGGGACCACCGTCGGGGAAGTCCACCACTAGGGCTCCGGCTGACGAGCACCTCCTTTCCATGTCGCTGGCAGAGATGTGTCGGAGGACGCTCGGCATGAACCAGGTCTCTGGACCCTCCTCGTTCCACAGCCTGGCAAACACCAGCAGCTCCTCCAGCAGGTGGATCAGATCGTCACAGCTGAAGACCCCTTCCTTGTAGTGGCTGCTGAACCTCCGGTCTTCAGAACCTCTTTGTGATTCTAACACCAAACTTCATGAACTTCTGCCAGCCGGGGGCAGGAGATCCCGTCTGCTGCGTCACCTGACGTCATTTGTTCCTCTCTGGAGAGGGATCCTCGGGGTCGATGCTGCAGTGGCTGACGATGTCTCTGCCGCCTCCTCTCCTGCAGCTGACGGCACTTCGGATGATTCCTTGGCAGAATCTCGACGCTGGCTCCTGAAGCATTGTCTGGCATCTGATTGCGCGTCTTCGAGTGTTCGTTGTCCCTTCTCCTCCAGCGTCTGTTGTGTGTCTCCTTCTTGTTTCGTCAGTCTAGAGGATTCCTCTAAACTCCGCTTCTCAGCTGCATCTGCGTCCGGTCCCCGACCACTGACATACCCCACTGACTCCAAGCTGAGACACCCTGGTCTCCAATCCATCGTCTGCAAAACTCAGCGTCTGCACGCGACTCTCGTCGTACGTAACTGTGGCGTAGATCGCTGCAGATATCTGTGTAGACTTCTCTTCTGCGTTGTGTGTCGCTACAGAGAGATCGTCTATCACCCTTTCTCGCTCTCCCTATGCTTGGGTCTTCAGATTCATGTCCTAAATCTCGGCACCTCACATGACATCACTAGCTCTGAGACCTTGTCCGCAACTACTTGTGGGTCTAGACGAACACGGGAATGTGTGTGTGGGAGGATGGTGCGGAAATAGAACATGAGGCTCACTTCGTGGAAGTAGGTCCAAGCCACGTCGAAAGAGTTCTCCGCCAGCTCCCAGTGATCTCTGCCACCTTCAAGCACTCCTGCCGTGCTCATCACCATCCGTCACCCAGTCTCTCTGCGCGATGCTCCTCAGCTTCTCTTCAACTGCCAGCACCACACAAACCGCACGGGCCAGCTTCACCTTGATGGGTCCGCACACTGTCTCCAAGACGTAGCGTGCGGATCCCCGCTCTGCGCCGTTCTTGTCCTGATGGTCTCGGTTTCAGCGCGTTCATCTCAAAGATCACTTCTGTTTCTCGTGGTCGCCCAGATACCTGCTCTGGCATGTGGTTCTTGGTACACTTCTCGTGTCTGTCTGTCTGCTTTACTTCTTTGTTTGGAATCAGTCATTTTCATTCCAATCGTTTCGTTTACTTGTGGGCTCGTTCTGTCCTGTGAGACACTTTGTGCAGCTTGTCTCGATGGGTGCCAAGGAGAGCAGCTTGAGGTGCTCTCCCTCCTCCTCGTTTTGGAGACAACTGTGCTGGTCCGCATGCTCAGCTTCATGCTTCTCGTCATTGCTCGCGGGGCTTTTCCGGACCGTATGGCTTGACCACGGCTCTCCCCTCGGTAGTAGCCGATCGTGTTTGGCCGGTGGTCCAGTGCGCTGCTGGAGAGATCGATGACTCAGAATTCAGGCGCGACGTCTGCCCAGGAACACCGTCATGGCGCTCGCACAACTGCGGGCTGGCCCGCTGTCCACGATGTTACACACACATGTTTCAGTGAAGACGGTCTCATCCGGGAGTCGCTGGGGATGTTGTGAGGGATATGACTCCTCCTCCCCTCGATGACTCCAGCAGGGATTTCCACCGTCACCCTGGGGCCGTGTCAGCACGACTGGTCACCACGTGCCGTGGCGGCGCACTGGAGAGCACTGGCTGAGGCTTGGTTTTCCTTTGGTTTCTCTCCGTGGTCTGCTGGTGAGATTCTGGGGAGCAGGCTGCCGACTCTGCTGCTTATGGGTGAGTTGTGCTTCTCTCTGACTACAGTTGGTGGGCTGGGTGGCTGGCTGGCCTAGTTCTCTGGCGGCACTGGCGGCTCCTCAGGATGCGGCAACATGTATTGCTTCTTCTCTGTCTGCCGTCTTCTCTTACTTCCTCCACCGGATCGCCTCCTCCCTTCACAAGACCGACCTCGGTTTGACGGGTCTCTTCAGGAGTGGTGTGCTCTCGAGTCGTTTCCTCTCCCTCTGCCAGTGGCATCCTCGCAGCAGTCATGTCTCTAGGGAGCGTTGACTGGGTCCCGCTGCCTGCAGTACCTGTTTCACTCATTGTCACTTTTGTGATGAGTCGTTCTGTGATTCCACGTTCATCTCCTCTCGTAGATCTTCTTGGCCTTGTTGCGACCTGTCAGAAGTAGTAATATTATGCTATGACTTACTAATATGCTCACACAATTATGCTGCGAAGTGGGTTCGACTAACAATTGAAGGGACTCAGTTACGTCAGGGTGTCAGAGAGGGGTGAACAAGTGTGTCCATAGCGTTTGCCAGGCCGGTCTATGCCACACGGCGTGTTTCAATGATCGCTACTGTGGCACGTATAGGCACAAACGGTTGCAAGTTTTGCCATATGGTGAGATGCACTTGCACTACGTGTTGATGGATGTTTTATGGTCGTACTCTGCAGTTCAAGTGCGTAACTCTCCAGCTAAACCGTTAGAAACCTGCAAACTATACACAGAGGTTTGCTAATGCAACTCAACTCGCCTAATAATGTGTGCTAGCCTAAAGAACTTTCAATAGCTGTTGAGTTTGGGGCGACGGACGTTACCAGTGGGGAACAACATGGCACTGGAGTCTGTCAAGAACTTGCGTAACTGCTGATCATCATATCCATATCCACCATCACCTGTAGACAGCATCTGAGACCATGGCTCCTCATGTTGGGGTGTGGGCGAATTGTTGGGTGTGATATATTCTGATGAGCTCCACTCGATCCTCTCCTCGTCCACTAGTGACTGAGACTGATCTGGTCCAACTTGGAGTCGTGGGAACATCCAGCCACGTCCCAAACCTCCATCACTTGTTAGCTTGCAGTGTGTCCAGTGCTGCTCTCATGTTGGAGGGAGTGAGGCTGGGATCTGAGAGTAAACAGCACAGTTAACTATGATCTGGGGAGTGAAACAAGCCTGTGACCCGTTCTACCATATGAATATCTTACGATGGTGATGATTGATCATGGCATTGTCTTCATATACACAATAATTCTATAACTATGATTGGAGGTGAAGCAAGCCTGTACTGTTCTCCATATGATTATCTTACGATGGTGATGATGATATGGCATTGTTGCATATACACATAATTCAATTTACGGCTTGCTCTTGGTACAGATGTTTCATACAAAAACTTTAAGCCTCTACAGAGCAGCCACCAGCGCAAATCAGGTACGGTATGCCTATTAAAGGGCTCAGAGAGGTCTGTCCAGGAATATCGGTGGAAACAACGTGACTTGCTGGATATCCGTAGCCATACGCGAAGGACCTCAAGTTCTCGTGACGTAAGTGCTACGCCTCGCTCGAAGTACACCGGTAGGTTGGAGTTCAACTTTTCGTGATGCTTCACTTAAAAAGAAATACGTAAACGTTTGCGTAGCGCAAATTTAAAAAGCAAGTCCTATACAAAAACGCGGAGAACGGGACCCCAAGCCGTGACGCCGGGCAATTAAAACGTTACCTACATTCCACGCTTACGTGCAACTGGGCTAATTGACAGACTAGTGTTTCAAGGACACATGGAACTAACACTGGTTAGAAAAAAGGCTTACGTTTTACAACATGGTGGCTAAAAGTAATACTATTCACAGGGCTCCAATTGCTACTCTGAATATTAAGTTAGTAACGAGCAAGCAGCAATGAGGGATTAAAATTGAAACACCAACCACTCACCATATGTAGGTGGTAGATGCTGTCTGACTTCCTCCAGGGCTGTGTGCTCCTCCATGAACCATAATACTCCAGCTATCTCCTCCCATGATGCACCAGGTAGGGTCTGGAGGTAGTACTGTAGACCTGCAATCCTTTTCTCCTCTTCAGTTGGGTGTGATGGACTGGCCCTGATATCATCCATCACTGAGTAGGGGACATCAAGCCCCTCCAGCAGCCCACCCATCATCATCATCTCTCCTCCAGAACTGTCTCACAGAGGACACAGCAGGTAGCAGTGTGTGTGGAGTGAGACTGTCATCTGGTAGGGAGGAACACCACTTGTACATCACAACCGACAATGATAGCTATAGTAGATTAAACACCAGCCACTGAGGCTGCCACACATGTATGTATGGGGTTTTTCATTTATTCATGTGTGTTTACATGTATATAAGATTATTTTTGTCTGCGCTTTATGCTTTAATTAACCATGGTTCGAAATTGTTTATGTATACGGAGCTGTAACATTCCACGTAATTCTGAATAGCTCGCCGATAAAAAGTTGCATCTGTTCTTTACCAGTGAGAGGTTCAGCATAGGATCTTATGGAGTCAGCCATCTTGGTTTCTTCTCATTCGATCTAGTGCCCAAATGAGTCTCCTCCAGCTTGCCAGTGGGTCGGTGTTAATCCAGTGTGAAATCAGCTGTTTCTTCTGCTCCATCTCATCTGGGAACTTCTGTCTAATCTCCTCCCTCTTTGACGTGGTATGTAGAGATAGTATCCCAGTCCCTCCTCCCCCCACCAATCCCCCACGTCCCTCACTTCTCTCATCACATTGGAGGGAGTGAGAGGAACACCTGCAGCAACACACACCAGAGACAACAGTCAACACACTGGGTGTAGTAGAGAGTCCAGCTGTGTACAGTGGAACCTCTGAACAAGGGACACTATGGGGACAACGATTTTATCCTATGTAGGGAGGTCGTCCCTATCTCGGAAGTCAAATAAAGTATTAGCACATTGGATTTAAACAAATGTCCTTTGTAGAGAGGTCGTCCCTAT
The DNA here is from genome assembly GCA_030341885.1 of Geodia barretti. Taxonomy (NCBI): domain Eukaryota; kingdom Metazoa; phylum Porifera; class Demospongiae; order Tetractinellida; family Geodiidae; genus Geodia; species Geodia barretti. The sequence continues at coordinate 45,681 of CASHTH010001937.1, forward strand.
CTCGGAGGGTCCCTTATCAGAGGTTCTACTACTGTATTACCTGTGTCAAGAAAGATGTTAGCCCAGCTATGGTATAGTAGTGTGTGTTATTAGCCTAGTATATATACCCAGCTACTGTACATGATGTTTACATACTTAAGGCCCATATACATATGCAGGTTGAGGGGTAATCTCTATTCAATGTGAGGAATGCTAATATGGGGGTCATACATAGACCCCATGGCACATTGATGCAAAGTGAGCAAAACCAGGAGTTGGCTGTATAGCTCCTGGACGTTATAAACTGCATTTATGTGTGCGCGCTTGAGTATGCATTTACTCGTGGTCTCCCGCTAGTAGCTCGCGGAGAGTTTAACACAGGCTAGCTACAGAAGTAGATAGCATGCGGGAGTCGATACAAGTCCTTCGTTGTGACTTCTTGTGCATCCAAGGCACACAGAGTGAGCGGATCTGGTCGAGGTAAGCCAGAGGAATTATGCTAATTGGCTTTTTCGCTTTTCATGGCACATCTCTCAAACACAGTCGTTTCAGGAAAATCGCTATTTTAATATTTTAGGATTGCGTAGTTTGGAAGCTGTTGGTATCACTCATTGGCTGCCTCATAGCCTGAAACGACAGAATAGCTGCAGACAGATAGACAGACAGACACACACACAGACCAAGTACTGTAAACCCTCGCTGCATGATGTACATGCCGCTGATACTGTCTGCTGTATTTTGAGTAGCAAGCCACACACATAAAAGAAGAAGGGTGACCACACTCACTTCTCTTTCCTCTCCTGCTCCTGGAGCTTTCAGGACTCTTCCTTCTGCTCAGTGGCACATGTTTGGAGTCTGCAGAGATCATTACTGGCTGTTAGTGTGTTTGTGGCTCTACGTACGTTCTCATAGATATTTCTCAAAAGCATCAGCTAAGCTCTCATTTTCACGTGAGAATCTAGTAGCTTCCATCTTTGATCAACCTACACAGGTCGAGGCCAGGAATTATCGCTGGGTGCATACTTACATCTCTTCCCTCGTCTGGGACTATGAGGACTCCTCCTTCCTGGTTTTGACGTCCGCCATGTCTGATTGCTGAGCTATACGGGCTAAATTCACTGGGACGAAAGAAGACGGTACGAACAGCTCGTTCGCTGTTTGTTTATCCACGCCGCGGAGCTATAGCTAGCTAGCTACGCCCATTTTTCTCGACTCACGTGATTACGGAACTATACTGAAGTGTCTCTTGGTTCATAGGTGAAAACAGCACAGAAGAGGTTGCTATCAGAGGAGTCAGTTCTATGGTTGATGTACTTAGTG